>JACXGJ010002879.1:0-59959 GCA_016801105.1 Esox niger
AACGCTGTACTAACTACTCTGGCTATGCTATCGACAGACTCCACTATACTAGCAGGCTGGCTAACAGCCTGCAGCCTGTCCTGCACCTTATCTCATGGTGAGGCTAGAGGAGTGAGACTCCTGTCAATGTTCCTAGATAAAAGAAGAGCACCACTCCAGCTAGGATGAAGTCCGTCGCTCTTCAGCAGGTCAGGCCTGATTACTGACTCTCATTTCTATTTTTTTTCTTCAAATTGCCTATTGTGCTAATGTCTTGCAGTATTTTCAAGTACATGAGAAGCATCTGTCCTACTTGGCCTGTGCTGTTCATCAGTCAACTCTAATGAGCATGTAGTACTCTCATTGAGAGTGCAATCAATAGACTTTAGTTTGGTTAATAATCTCCTACCCCCTCATCGTCTTTGCCATTTGCATTTTTTCCATAGGATCCCAAATTGAATAAGGCTGTTTTTGTTCTCCATACACAACGTTGTTTAAATCCTTTTAAAACTTCTGAGGAAGCCTCCTGAGTAATTAATAAGGATTACTGCCATTTCTAGAGCTTTGTACCAGTCTTTTATCAGGAGAACGGAGACGATGAGGAGATGAAGATCCAGAAGATGAAGCTTGAGCTCTTGCTATGAAGACCAGGACTGTTTCAAAAAACTGTTTCAAGGTTAATTTGTCAAGGTATATTTGTCAAATGCACCAAACAAACACAGCGTCATCCTGCACAATATAATTATTGTGCCATGGCACCCAACCACTACGTTGTGAGACTTAAGAAGAAAAAAAATACACAACATTGTACACTAGCAGCAGTTTAAAGACAAGCGTACTGTAAACTAGCAGCACTCTGGGTAGTATTATTGAACAGGATACGTTTGCAGGATTAAACTACCAAGGCTGCCACTAGGCACCATGGTAACCATGTATACATCTCCCCAAAAAAATTTGACCACTGCATCGTTTTCTTGAATTCCAAAACAGTTGGAAAGAAAGGTTTTGAGTAAAGAACAGAAGTGTTAAAATTAAGAGACCACTGCAAGTTGAACCCTTCAGTTTCTCACTCAACATCTTCCTTTTCGACTTTGGAAAGGAAAGAAAAAGGTGCTGTGGTCTCTAAATATTTTCTGGATCTGTATATGATAAAACTTCTGTAGTGCAGGTTCCTGTTAGAGTATAGCAGTTATGGAGTGATACAAGGTTGAGAGGATATTTACCTATAAGTGACTTATAAATAAGTTGTTACCAGGGAGTCTGATGTCGAGTGTGAAGGAAGAGATTATTAACCAGGGTGGAAAGTTTGCTGTGATGAGTGTTTGAAAGGGGCGGAGGTTATAAATCAAATGGTGGAGTGGTGAATTTCATTTAACTTTAGGAGGAGCTTTTAACAACACACATAGATTATGTAGACATAGTCGAGGATCGGCAGGATGGTCATTTTTTCAAGTGCATACTTAGCAGTATGTGTGAAGGACTTACTGCAGGAAAAAAAGAATGACGCATGCATGTGTTTAGCGGTTCTCAAAGAGCAACTGGAACATTTTTGTAAATATGTTTCTGTTCTGAGTGCTGACAACTTTAATGTCAATTTCTTCACCACACTGACACCCTTCTAACTTTACTCTCTTTCTCTCACCCTCCAACTTTATGCTTTGTCTTCTACATTCCCCCAAACCTTCTTTCCCTCTACCTGCCATACCTCACTATCTTCCTCCTTGATATCCTTTTTTATCTTTTCCTCCTGTACTGAAAACGTATTAATGAACAGAGTTCTCAGTTCAGAGAGGACAGCTCAGCTCTTCTTGACCTCAGCTCTGAGACGCAAACATGAAATATTTAACCAGCCACTCTGAGAGGTTATTCTACACTGAAACATTTAGAGATTCTTGGGTACAACCTCAAGATCAGAGGTGGGATGTGTGTGTGTACAGAACAGAATACCCTGAAGAAGAGTAAAACAAGGAAATGTTTACCTTGTGGGGAAATCTTGTCAGTACCAATGAATAAAAATCCTATTTCATCTCAGGCTTTAGGATTAGGACAAAAGTTACACTGAGTGTCCTGGGTTGGGGTCCAGCTGTCTAAGCCAATGCCCCTGTTACACATGTACTGATGCAACATGTTTCTGAACCAGACCCACTGCTCTTGCAACATACAACTCTCCTGTATATTTGTCCACTGTCTCTGTGTATAAAGAATGCAAATGCCTTGTGTTCCAAGGTGCTTCGGAGGTCTGCGAACCAGCCTTCAGTTCACATGTGATGCGGCCCCATGGGTTTGAGTCCCTCCCACTGCTCTTTCAACAAAAACTCAAGAACAGTGCTATGTACGCTGTATAAACAGTGCTATGTACGCTGTAAAAACAGTGCTATGTACACTGTAAAAAGAGTGCTATGCACGCTGTAAAAACAGTGCTATGTACGCTGTAAAAACAGTGCTATGTACTCTGTAAAAACAGTGGCAATTGGTAAAAGGTTTCAATTTGACACGGGAGAGACTTTGGAAGCAAAAACAAACCCAACCAGACACATTAACACACGCTACACAGTAAGTGCATGACTTATTTCTCTATGCATATTATTACAGGTCACATGAATGATGGAATCTCTACAGGTCACAGGGAAGGTGACGTCCGTATGTGATGGCAAATCTAGTTATAACTTGCTTTTATTTACCACTGTAATGGCAACAAGATATCAGAAAAGCAATACTTTCATGGTATATTTAAGTGGATGTCTTTTTTTACTTCCCTGTAGCCTCTGGAATTCATGGTATTTGAGGCTTAAAATTAACTGTAGAAACTCAGAGTGAAATTACTTCAATAATATTATGAAATCATGTGTAGCAGCCTTTGGGGATTGTCTTGAATATTACTAATGTAAATGCACCAATGACCCAAATTCTCAATAGGCCAATGCCATTCCTTGTAAAATTACCCGCTGATTACTAGCTAACTGTCTGTGGAAAGGATCTGAGGCCTAATTCTCTATGACCTGGAGACAAGGGAGTCCAAAAAATACGGGCCACATCTCAATTGGCTAATGGTTACTGTGGCTTTAGGGTATTTCTGAGAAAACAGAATACATGAAAAATGTAAGAAATCGACAAAGAAAAACTAAGCAGAATATGAGTTGGGCTGGAATATCCAGTAACATTATTTTGAGACTCCCAAAAGTGTCTCTGTAGGTAATCTACAGATTATTGACTGACAATCATTGACATTTAAACTAATTATGGATTAACCCCAACCCTGACCCTAAACTTAACTATTAGCCTAACCCTGACCATAACCTTAACCCTTACCCTAAACATTTTTGTAAACCTAAACCTAACCATAGCAAGCAGTTGCTTAACAGATACTTTGTTGATCCAAGATACAGCAGGAACAGGCAAAAGTAACAAACACACAAAATGATCAACAAAATTACTTAAATAGGGACACAAGGGGCAAACTAGGCACAGGTGTAAACAATGTATAAGAAGAAAAAAAAGACAAACATAACAGGCTACATTCAAAACCAAAAGCTAAACTAAACAGCAGTGAACTTCACAAGAAAATGTCTATCTATAGAACATTTCCAGAAGGATATTGGGACTCTGAAAATAAAGTGTTACTGGCTATCCAGGAGGCAATTAAGTTTAAACAAAAATGGCAGTTTTTAGGTTTTACCAGTGTTATAAACCACCAACATTATAGCCTCAATTTAAAACCAAGCCAAGGTTAACTTGAGTACAAATATGTTTTTATGTTTTTTATTTTGCCAATATTTAAGCAGGTGGAAACAATTCAGATTTTCAATGACAGCCTGGTTTAAGGCATTTGCAACGTAACAAGATAGAAAACCACAACATTAATAATAAATTTTTTTTACAAACTGACAAACTGACGAACGGATTCAACCTTCCCTGTACGTCATCCTCGCTACCGGTCTACAGTGAGGGAAAAAGTATTTGATCCACTGCTGATTTTGTACGTTTTCCCATTAAGGTTTGAGGCTGATTTTTGGCAATAAAAGTACCACAGCTGACTAGGAAATAAAAGTATCAAATCCTTTTACAACCATCCAGGCCTCTTGAAGTACAGATGACTGGCTGGGCCTTTGGTCATTCAGGTAATCAAGCGACATTATAATCAACAATACTGGCTAACTGTGGATGGAGACCATTTAATCGTTTCCCATGAATTGTCCATTCAGTGGTGTCTCCAACAACAAGGTGCTACATGTCTGGTCTACATGCTGAATGCCCTACATAGCTTAGTAAACAGTAGAATTCGGGGTGAACACATTTTCATTAAAGGTATTTTACATTTTTCCCAGGCAATCCTATCACAATTGTCTCACCGAGATCCAAATAAACACACAAATAAAATAAACATGAACTTTACTAAATGCAATGGACCAAATTAACTTAATCATGTAAATCTTCAAGACGTTGGCTAAGTTTAGAGTCTATGCATTACATGCTTGAGTTATCTGCTGGTAGCTAAGGTAGCTGCGTAGGATACACTGCTTGCATTGCTTTGCTCCAACTCTTTGCTAGGGGTTGATATGTTCATCACTGTTGCTGAGTTGACAGCACTGGGCTCTGTTTGTCTTGGTCTCTATGGCTGAACTGTCAGCTCTAGGCTTTGTCTCCGTGTTGAACTGTGACTGGCCCTATTTTTCAGGCACCAGAAAGATGTATGTGCATGTGTGTGTGTGTGTGTGTGTGTGTGTGTGGTTGGTTGCTTGGTTGGTTGGAACTCTGTCCACCCCTTGGCATTGGTGACATTATTTTGCTCTAGTGATCCATGGGGTTCCCCCGGCCCAATAACTGCAATCTCCTCCCATACATCACTGCCATCACCACAGAACTAATACAGCCAAACAACATCTGTGAAGAGACAGGACCCACACACAAATGCATGTGCATACACACGCACACACACTGCCATTTGCATTGACATTAACATAACGAGACCCACTATCAACAAAACACATATGCTGGAAACGCATTCAACATTTATTATATGCCATTCATAAAGTATTTAAGCAAATAAATGAATAAAGCACCAAACAGAATAGCAAATGTACAACTGCCATGAAAAATATATAGACACTGCCGAAAGGTCTTTAATGAGCCTGATTGGTTGTTTCAGTGAGCAGCTTCTGCCTCTTCAAAATTATACAGTGACATTTTATGGCTCTGTAATGACAGTTAGTGCTCATGTGTGGGTGTATTAATTTATATTCATTACCCTTTTCCACAGAACAGTTCCATCCAAACAAGAGCAGTGCTCTGTGTAGCATGATTTCTAACTGTATTTACAACATGATCATTATTATCATTCACCATGAGGACAATGCAGGCTTGTGTTGAACGATCATTTCTGCTGGTGTCATCAGCCACAGTATTGTAGCAACCTACATGATGATGAGGCGGTGGGTCACAGCTAGAAACCATTGCTAGAAAACCAGATTCGATGAAGGAAAGTGTACTTATTATGATTGTCAGATGTTGGTTTTCCAAGACACCTTAAGAGGAATGCACTTATTGTAAGTCACTCTGCACAAGAGATACTAAAATGTAAAATTTTGTTAACTGCCGTCGGCCTAACAGGTGTTAATGGTATCACTGATTTTTTAAACATGTTTAGGAGGATGTGATGTTACTGATAGAACAATTTTTTAAAGCAGGATGTATGTATTGTCTGTATTTGGAAAATAAATGTGATAATCTTCTAGAAAATATTAAGAAAACGTTGGTGAATTTCGCACAAATATGCAACAATACCATATTTTCAAATACAAACATCATTATTATTGTTATAATTATATTTAAAATTATACACAAAGGGATACTGTACAACACTATAAATTATGCTATTTCTTCAACACAACACATTTTATTTAGTATATTCAATTTGATTAACTATTAAATTGGTAAAAAGTTAGTTCAAATATAAAAGCGCATTACTAGGAGCAATCTGCTTACAACAAAAATAGACTTCTTATTCATTGTCGGCCACAAGTAGAAATTAACACTGTCTCCACAGGTATGCCAGATTAAAATATTGATTAACTATAATTCATTGTCATCATCTCGAGAGTTTGCACGAACAAAAACTTCCAGAGAACTGTTTGCAAGAACAAAATCTTTAGAGAACCTTATGCAAGAACAAACCACTGTGGAGAACTGTTTGCTAGAATAAAGATTTCTAGAGAACGGTTTGAAAAAACAAATATCTCTGGGGAACTATTTGCCAGAATAAGAACAAAAACCTCCAGAGAACTGTCTGCAAGAACAAAAACAGTATACATACTATTGCTGCCCAATAATTTTCCACAATAATTTCACCGTTACTGGCAAACCGTGGCAAACTTCTGGCAACATGTTTGACATACTATTTCATCTGCCGCAAATTTGCCATGAACCTGTAGGACGTCGTAACAAATTCCTTTTTGCAAGGGCCCTGAATGAATACATCATATGGGTTAACAGGTATCATTCTAGAGGTTCATAGAGCGTAACTGCAGGGATGAATACAGGGCCTTAAGGGCTATTTGAAGCCATTGCCGGGCCACAAATGCTTTGAAGTTAAGTCAAGTGTGTTACTGATGGGCTTGTGTAAAACCCTGCACCTGTCTGTGATTTCCCAGAACCAGGATTGTAGAAGTATGCAATCCTAAACTTGCAGGTAATGCAGAAACTCCTAGGGCTTCCGCTCCGAGAATATACAACAGTTGAACATGTTCATATCATGATAAAATATTTTTTTAAAGCAAATGCATTGTCAAACATTGTTCCTGCGCTCTAAGTGGACATCTAACATGGGAATATGGGAATATCATTGAATATATTGGCTTTCCATTTCCATCAGCTAAATCAGCCCAGCCTACCATGTACATAAGTTGGACACATCCTTTAGATCATGATTCCACTCATTGTGATACTGCAGTGGATTGTCCTGAAGGGTAAAACGGAGACATTGTGAATGTAATTAGTTGGAAATCTCAGATCAAAACTTGTATTCTCTTTTAAGAAAATATATTGTTTTTACACTTGCAGTAAAATATACTCAACACCTTGTGCTACAGCAAATTGAATATCCAGATCCAATTGGATGCATTTTTATGTTTTTTTAATAATATTTAATTTAAAACACGGCTTGTCTTAATATACAGGTAGTGTAAATTGTTAGGTAATTATTCAAATAAAATATATAGTATCTGTACAGTATTACCAGCAGTAAGGCACGGGCAAGTCTGCTAACATTGGCACTCAAATGTTTGCATAAGGACATGAATCCACAAAAACGCCCATTAGGAACCAGACCAAGCACAAGCTTCAACTGTCAGTCACAAAACCCACAAGATATTGGGGGAAGTGGAGAAAGAGACGACGTAAGAGAATGCTTAAAGTTAAGTAAAAGAACCCTTTAAAGAGGAGGCTACAGATAACAAGATGCGCATGAAACAGAAAGGAAAAAAGAGAGCATGGATTATCCATTTAAGCAGTCCCGTCAACAACCAAAGATAGGTGAGGAAAGCCACAAGGGGCGGTGCAGAAGAAGGAAAGACAGCGGAGGGAAAGACAGAGGCAGAACCGTGGGGGGGATAATGGAGGATAGAGAAAAGGCAAAGAGAAAGCCAGGAGGAAGGGGTTGAGTTGAGTACCAACAGTTTATAACTGTGGTCGGGAATATGAATGACTTTTTACAGGGCCGTGCCTGGGTGACATAAAATGCATCGTTATTGCATATTGTCATACACATTACATATATTATTTAGCTATGTAGCTACATGTACAGCTTTGAGTTTGCTGTTGTACACTATCAGCACCATCGTTTTTTTTTAACTTATTTCACTTGTCACAAAAGCAGAAGCTAATGTCCTTTTGTCTTTTGTCCTGTAAGATTCTGTCAAATGTTGCGTGATCTACCCATTGCCCTTCTCCCTCTACACAAACAACTGCACCTCAAGAGACCCATCTGTCAAACTACTGAAGTTTGCAGACGACACTACGGTCATCGGCTTCATTCGGGACGGTGACGAGTCTGCCTACAGAGAGGAGGTTAAACAGCATGTCCTCTGGTGTGGTCAGAAAAACCTGTAGCTTAATTAACATGCTCAAAACTTTGGAGATGACTTTGAACTTCAGGAGGATACCCTGCTCATTACACTAATGTCTCACCAATCTTACTATGTTGTTGTTTGGTTCATTATGTGTATTCATGTGTACTGTATATTGCTGTCGGTGACTCTCGTTGACACTCGTGTCCTTTGTAGGTCTTTTATGAGTAAGCACATCGTGAGTCTCTATAATCCAAAATCAAATTCCTTGTACGTTCACACATACCTGGCGAATGAAGCTGATTCTTAAGTGGCCTGTCTCACTCACCTTAATAGTAAGCAATGTAGAAAACTGTTAAGAAAACATATCTGGTGCTTTACAACCTCCCAAATCTCAAAGCTCCCACTTTTAACTTTCCAGTGCGTCCCCCACCAGCACGGCTACATGCAAAGACTTCAGAGTACCGATATGATGCAGCTCTTGGTGGACATGTATATCCCAGTGGTAAAAAATGGCTATCTGAGAAAGCCACAGGAGTAATGACAAACCACATATTATCACCACAGTGCTCCTGAGATGCACTGTGTTCTTGCTTTGCCCTTTTGAATACGCTCCCCAACTTACGAGACTGTTTCATTCTCCACACATCAGACAGCTTAAAAATAGACAGCCTTAACATGATAACAGATAAACTAGACATGCAGGTGGTACAATGATATCCAACATACATTCTTTTATCATTACTCTCCTGCACGCCACCACTCTCCCTGGTCACCACCTCTACTCTATTAGAAAGCATTTGCCCGTATTCCTTGTCACTGGCGCTGGCAACCTGGGCCTGTGGCTCAGAAAGCCCAATGCCCCCCTGCTGCTCTGCCCTATCAGCTGTGAATCTTGACATGGTTTTAAAAGGCCGGGCTCAGATGACACATAATAATGCGACATAATTACATGGTGTCATTTAATCGTTTTAAAGAGAACAGCGAGAGAGGGGAGGAGTGTGTAAGGGAGTGAAAATCGGTCGGAATGAAAAACACAATAGTGAAATAAGAGAGGGAACTGACTGTGGTGGCTCTTGCCAATACTGCTAACGTATAATTGAACGAGGCTGTCTCTGATTTATACCTACATGTATAACTGAACACAACATTTGTTTACAGGCCCATGTCAGAAGTCTGCAATGAGCACGGGGGCTGTTATGTTTTCCTATGTATTATCCATCCCTCCAGTTTTGTCTTACTTCTAAAACAATTCTAAGCGATCCGCTCAATATGACAGAAAAGAAAACAGATTGAAAGCCGGTAACCTACTCAAAACCACAAATTCCTGTTATATACATGGCTTACCTCTTGAAAGTAATTTTTTTATTTGCTTTGCGTTTTAACTCCCAAATTCCGTGACAGGTAATTATTCATTCAGGTAATGATTCATTTAGGTAATGATTCATTCAGATAATGATTCATTTTGCTAAAGATTTATTCAGGTAATGATTTGTTTAGGTAATGATTCACTTTGGTAATGATTTATTCATTATACATTGCAGCAACTTCCAGCTGGCACGCAACTGTCAATGTTGAGATATGTGTCTCCCCAAACACATCCAGTGCTGTTCTGGTTCTTTTAGTGCTGCCTGCTTAACCCATAATTTTCAAGCAGATTATTTATATGTTGGATGGAAGGCACACTCAAGCTTTATTCCTTCATTAAGCTCAGAGGCACCCAGACCACAGGAAGGAGTCCCTGGAGTGTGATTAGTCAAGTCAACTAATCCCCCAGAACAGTGCAGGCCAACGGTACTGCCCTCTGTGAGATTCTGGGCCAATCTGCAAGCAGGATTCAAACCATGTTCTTATGACTCAGCTAAATACAAAGCAATGACTTTGAGGCATTCAGGGGCCCAGCCGCTGCGAATGCCAACAGGCATAACTCCCTCTGTGTTGATTCGGTAAACTTCATATTTTTTGCATAGTGACCTTGAGATTATAAAGAATAAAGATTTAATGTATTGCATTTGAGCAATGTCAAGGGCACGAATGGTAACATTTTATCAAGATGTTTTATCAAGACAGTTTAGAAAGAAAACTAAAATGTTTGTAAAAAAAACTAATTATGGGAGAAAGAAACGTGTAAGTCAAACTATAAGATCAGGTTGTTTTTACAGTAATTTTCTATTGACTCCTGGTATCAGAGTACATGAAAGGAAAGTTGTCTGTTTTAAAGACTATACTTTGCAATAATATATTCTTAAAAAACGACCACAACACAGATGCATTTTCATACTGCTTAAAAATGTGCTATCTTCAATACCTGGGGTGACCTGTTTTGGATGAAATAACTTAATGAAGCCATTTCTTGCAACTGTTTCTCAGTATCTTATGTTGACTGAGACAAATTTGACTGAATACAGCTTCAATGGAGCACCCCTCTCCCAGTAGTTTCATTACTTACCCAGGTGTTATCTGCCAACAGCAGTCATTTCTTGATATTCTTCGGAACTTCGATATGCGTCTTCTGGCAATCTCTTGACTGGACATTAATTGGGATGATCTGTCCTATGTAGATAGTGGCCTGAAATCTTCTCCATTTGTAGATGAGCCATCAGACAGTGAAATTATGTACGTTGAATTTCTTGGAAATAACCTAAGAAGATTTTTAGATCATCACATGATGTTATATATATATATCTATGAGGTTAATATGAGAGGCTGGACACTCTCAAGCTTGAATTAAGAATGATTTGAATTAACAATACTTAAAAACATACAGTGTATGACAACAAAATAAAATGTCCAATGCCCCCCACAAAATTAATTGCCCACATTCTGCTTAGCTATTAAACTAAAGGTAGTAGATACAAACTATCTAGTTTAGTGTCTCTAAAAACAAAACTGATATCCACATTCATAAGATTTGCAACAATTCATTGCTATTTCCTCGTTGAAAGTAAGGCAGTTCTATTTCAGACCCAGACCACAAAATTGCTGTAAGAGTGAGAGATAAAAATCATACAAATTTATTTCTATTCTTGTTTACAACCCAGAATATACAAACTAAAAGCTGGTGAGCAGTAGCGTCTCAAAATGGCAACTTTTGAACGAGGGAACCGTTTTTGTAAAGAGTGTACTGTCTAGACCGTTACCCCTGACGTATTAGTGGAGATTTGTATTCAGTGAAGCAGGACAAAATACACCCTGGAGGCTGATCTGAGGACAATTGGCTTGTGTGCTCCATGGAGCGTAATTCAGTCTCAGATCAGAGAGTAGATTAGAGGATGCGTCCGAATACAGTATTTTTCACATTATCGAGTCTGTGAGGTCATGAACATTAACGCCATTAAAGGCATCCGCCATGTAATTTCAGTGAAGAAGGGTGTAACTTCTAACTTTGACTTCCTAATGACCCCATTTGATTCCAACTGGGTCATCAGAAGGATCAGCAAATTGAGTTGCGTCTCATCCAGTTGTCTGCAAGGGATGATGTTGAAAGTTTAACTACCTTATACGCTAAAGGCCTCCACCACACTCTGTCATTAGTGCTACAAGTTGAGCACCTACAGACAACAACTAAATGCTTTGGTTCTGACATAATTACATTAGCACCACAGACAAATCTGAAGATAAAGTTCTAGTGCTACAAAAAAACACCCTTGACATCTCCTCGAAGTTAAAAGTCTAGTGAAGGGCTATTCAATTCTGGTCATGGATGGCCAAAACATTTGTGGCTTTATCCTCTACTAATAATATAGGCTGATTCAGGCCAAACACCACTATGGACAGCTCCCACTACATTCAAAACACAACTTTGGACTGAGTCCCTCCACATATTTTGTGTAAGCTTTTCTCCAACTTTATCAGGAAAATGCAGTGAAAGTAAAGTGAGCGTTACTTCATTCACCATAAACATATACCGTTATCCACAAGAATTTCATTGCCATAACTTGTTATTGCAAATGACAAATAAACCTTTTGAACTTTAAAAAGTGTTACATACTAGATCTGATCCATTGTGTACAGCTTCTACAATATATTTCAGTGCTACTAATCAAAACAAGATTATATATTGAGAATAAAACCTGCAGCTCTCCAGGACCAGTTAATAATCTGTGACCTATGCGTTGACTGACTCACACAGTAATGTTGACTCTAGAAGGCTGATTCACACATGCATGCACACAGTCCTTTCAGTGGTTCAAAGTTAAACAGCAAGCCATAAAAAGGCCTACAAAATATGTATCAGACACAGTTGTTCCCTCATGTATATTCACATACAAGCATTTACCAAACATGCAGTCATTAGAAACACAAAGTACCCAGGACACATCTAATGCAGAACAGTGTACTCATGCATACAAAAGCATACGCTGGCACACATTCTCCCTCTCTGTCTTGCTCCCAGACACAAGCACAAAAACATCATGTGGATTCCTGTCTTTCCTCATGCACCTCTCTATTCATGGTATTCACTCTGCTCCTTACTCAGTTGCTGACAGCATGTTCTGCTGACAGTGTGTATGTGTGTGTGTGTGTGTGTGTGTGTCAGGTCATAGGGTTGTCCGTGTGCTACATCTCTGTTCAATAAAAGCTGAGATTGCATCGGTTCCCACACAAGTTGGAGGTCACCTCTACTGCGGTCCTTTTCCCAATCCTCTTCACCTCTCCCTTCTCTGTTCCACTCATTTTGTGCTTTGGCTTTCGGAGTCCATTGGGTTACACTAACAGTTTGAGGGTGGAGATAGACAGGTATTTACAAGGAATTGTAGTAAACTTAAATATCTCAATAGCAATTGAGTTTTCACGTGTCATCAAGGCATATGGGAACGCTCACTTGGCAGGCAAAACACAGTTTCTTTCCATTCCTTCAACAACTTTTGCTAATAATACTTTTACTAACTATACTCATCATACTAAAAGCTAGATAGTTGCAGTTCAATTGGATGCGCTAACCGCATATATATATTGTATTTGCAATCATATCTACATGTAATCAGTGTAATGAATGAGAGCCTGTTTTCATCTGCACTGATGCAACCAACTCCAATGGCCTTGCTAACGTTAGTGAGGCTAGCTAAACCTCTCTTGTAATAATAATTATGTTAATAGAGAAGAAAATCACACCAATCCAACCTTCTCCACAGCAACCCATGCAGGCAATGTTGGGTCATTTAAACAGTAGGAATGTTTTACCGGACATTGGAGGAATGTTTTACCGGTACATTTGTCACCACATTCTGTGTAAGACTGACTGCGCTATGCTACACCGACCAGAACCAATGGTAATATAGGTAAATTAGCACTCAACTTCACTTTGACAATGAATACTTTTTTCTCCTTCACCTCCCAAACAATTGCATTATTCACCCACCCTGATCGAATGTACCGATAACTGTCAGTAATTTTGTACGCTTTCATTTTGGCAGCAGTGTGTGTAAGAGGATGGATTATCCATTTCTTGTTCATCGATGAACTATTAGATCATGTCCTGTTAATCGATGAACTATTAGACAATGTCTTGTTCATCGATGAACTATTAGATCATGTCCTGTTAATCGATGAACTATTAGACAATGTCTTGTTCATCGATGAACTATTAGATCATGTCCTGTTAATCGATGAACTATTAGACAATGTCCTATTAATCGATGAACTATTAGATCATGTCCTGTTAATCGATGAACTATTAGACTATGTCCTGTTAATCGATGAACTATTATATTATGTCCTGTTAATCGATGAACTATTAGATCATGTCCTGTTAATCGATGAACTATTAGACAATGTCCTGTTAATCGATGAACTATTATATTATGTCCTGTTAATCGATGAACTATTAGATCATGTCCTGTTAATCGATGAACTATTAGATCATGTCGTGTTAATCGATGAACTATTAGATCATGTCCTGTTAATCGATGAACTATTAGATCATGTCCTGTTAATCGATGAACTATTAGATCATGTCCTGTTAATCGATGAACTATTAGATCATGTCATGTTAATCGATGAACTATTAGATCATGTCCTGTTAATCGATGAACTATTAGATCATGTCCTGTTAATCGATGAACTATTAGATCATGTCCTGTTAATCGATGAACTATTAGATCATGTCATGTTAATCGATGATCTATTAGATCATGTCCTGTTAATCGATGAACTATTAGATCATGTCCTGTTAATCAATGAACTATTAGATCATGTCATGTTTCTTCCCCCTCTCTCTTCTCCATATATGTTGTACTATCTCCATCCCTTTCTATGTCTTCCTTTCCCTATTCTCTTTGTCCGTTTCTGTCTTTTTCTTTGTCTCTTCCCCTAGCTATTACATTCCCTCCATCTCTCCCTAGCGTCCTGTCTTCATTTTTTTGCAATGTTTTCCTCTATCCTCTCTCTCTTCCGCTTTGTTTTCTAATTCACAAGATAAAGTTTGACTTCAACTTTAATGCTTTGAGGGAGGTAAGATGAAAATGTGATAGCAGCTCATCTCCTGGGAGTGGCTGATCTGTGTTGATGTACTGTTACTCAAGACAGGTAGGTTTTTCTGATCACATTTTGTGCAGTACGCAGTGCTTCACATTAATGAGTCACTCAGTGTAGCCATGAACACTGAGTGATTTAGTCCTGTTCACTATTTTGGTGATGTAGAGCTTTTTGCCTATCTGCCAAACTTTTAGTCAGAAGGACACATGGGCCATCTATTTGTGTGTGTTTAGCAGGACATTGGCCACTCAAAGCAGTCATTCAGTGTATTCATTGCTGCTATCAGTTAGTAAACGATTCAATTAGGGAGGACAAGTTGGATGCGCACAGACATAGAAATACACAGACAGAGAAATAGACAGACAATGAATTCAGCTTTTTTGATAACTACTGTGACAAATATTTCATTATGATGCAATCAATATTTTGCATAATTTCAATTAAAATGTTTGTCGCCATTTCATAATATCTACATCTACATCTACATAATTTGTCTCAATCTATTAAACAAAGTTAATTGAATTGAACAGTAATCAGTGAAGAGGAAGAAAGGAAAAGCAGATACACTGTCATCATTTTTAATTACAAATTTATTGAAAATATAGAAATAGTTCTTTTTGTACAGAAATTGTGAGGATAAAACTTGAATGTAGTCATCATAATCATCATCATTAGAAGAATGTACTGTCCTCTTCACACTATAGTATCTCTGTCACCCTTGATTCCTCACTTTAGCCAAGTGAAAGAACAAGGGGAAAAGACTGTAGGTATAGAACAGTTAGTCTCACCATGTCCAGTAAAACATGGTTGTGGACAGATGCTTTACAGCAAAGTCATGTCATAATCCTGTAGAAAAAATCCATTAATTGGATATTGTATATTCTCAAAGGAAATGCAATGACCCAAAGCAACCTAAACATGTCAATTTCAACCAAATAAACAGTTTGTTCTGTATTGTTTCACCTTACAGACCATTATCTGTTAGTGGATGTTCTGCTAGACCATTTTGTACTAGTAACTGCTGGACTATGTCCAACCATGAACTATTAGACCATGTTCTTCTGGTCTATGAACTATTAGACCATGTTCTGTTTGACTATAAACTATTAGACCATGTTCTTCTGGTCTATGAACTATTACACCATGTTCTTCTGGTCTATGAACTATTAGACCATGTTCTGTTGGACTATAAACTATTAGACCATGTTCTTCTGGTCTATGAACTATTAGACCATGTTCTGTTGGACTATGAGCTATTAGACCATGTTCTGTGGGACTATGAAGTATTAGACCATGTTCTGTTGAACTATGAGCTATTAGACCATGTTCTTTAAGTCCATATCCTGCTAGATTCTTCCTCTTAGACCATGTTCTTTTGGACTATGAGCTATTAGACCATGTTCTTTAAGTCCATATCCTGATAGATTTTTTCCTGTTAGACCATGTGCTGTTAGACAATGAACTATTAGACGTGTCCTGTTAGACCATTTGCTATTAACCATGAACTGTTAGACAATAAACTTTTAGGCCATGTCCTAGGGGTGTCAAAAATGATTTCCTGGCGGGTGCATTCTACACTATATGCCGTGCACGTTATCAAAAAATTGCCTTTCTAAAGCTTTTGGAATGACTCTCTTTATTTTATTTAGATGATTATAAGTTGGGGTTGGACAGTCAAATCGGCACAATTAAAGGTCCATTACCATTCCTAAAAAGTTCTTATTTGCTTTTAGTAATTTTGAAATATATTGAGTTCACAAAAAAATACTTTATATTTTGACTGAAAGCACCCCGGGATGGATGTTTGACACCCCATGTCTTGTTAGACCAATAACTGTAAGACCATGTTATGTAAAATAAAAGAACAAGAGGACAGGCTTGAGATCTAGCAACATTTTCGGTACTCTGAGTATACAATACTTTGTAGCCAATGCGTGGAGAGCTATGGAAAAAACCTTCAAACGAACAAAAATACTTAACTGAGACAAAAAAGATACAGAAAGTCTCATATTAAACCTAAAATAAACATATACACTCAGGCAAAAAATAAGTAAAGTATATGGTCTTGATTTTGCCTTAAATCTATCTTCAGTGTTGATGGTCATGAAGCTGTATCTTTGTTTTCATTACAGTTCTTCAGCTGAGTTTTCTCTACAGGAAGTTACATAAAAGACTGAATAACGTTACACAGTGGCAGATGTTAGTGGATAACACATCAAGTGAACAGGGAGAAACATTGAGTGGGTTATAGATATTTTTTTTTATTTGACATTTAATTGAATGTAATTGCAGGACACCCCATGTAGCTCAGTTGGAAGAACACAGTACTAGCAACGAGGCTGCTGTTCACATTATATAAAACTTTGTTAATTCTACTTAGTACATTTCTGTGTGCAGTGTTTCTATGAAAGGCTGAACTTTTCTCTGTTGTCCAGTTTGGCACCAATTGGAAAGAGCCAGGCTGTGATTGGCTCATCAGTTTAACGACCCACTCCTTCGATTAAAGACCTTCATTCAGCGCTCTAATCCATCCCAGTCATTTCTTTTCCTGTATTAGGTGAGAATGCCAGGGCCTGGATTTGAAGACCCACACTAATTTTCCAAAGCCTCAGAGGTTTTCCAAGGTTTTCCCTCTGCCAAGAACTATCCTATCCTGTTAGGGTTGGGTACCGCTGAGTCACCACAGGTTAGCCATCAGCGCTAATGATCTGATTAGATCTGATTGATTTCAACCAATAAACAACAAACAGACCAACAAAATGGCTGCTGACCTGAAACAGCTCTGGTGCTGAGCGAGCAAACAGTCTGCTGAGAGCAAACACCCAGAGGAGAGGTTAATGCGTTTCATTTGCCTGTGTAATTGATATTGGACAGCTTGTTATGTTTTGGCATGGGTTACCCATCACAGATCCGCTTTGTAGCAATGTAAACATGTGTGAGTTATGGCCTGCTGTCACACTGAAAAGATAATGGGCAAGCTGAACCAGCAAGCATGTCATTGACTCACAGCCAAGAAATGAAATGCACTGTTTCGCTTTGCCCCTGTTCTGCTCTGGCTGATCTCTGCCACTAAGGATAAAAGTCAAATTCATCTTGAAGACGACTACTCCCAGTGGTTTCATTTACCTGTCACTACGAACATCAAATGTGATTTCAAAAGTCCCCAATGATACGATGCATCCTCTTTCACTGCACACCGAGCCTGCATGTAGAACTGATAGCTGTGCTAGCAGGGGTGGATGTGTGAGAGGACGCAGGACCGCATTATGGATGAGACAAAATAGGACCCAAAGGTCTAAGTGGTATGCTTAACCATGTAGGGTGCGTGTGTGTGTGTGTGTGTGTGTGTGTGTGTGTGTGTGTGTGTATGCACTTGTACTTATAAGCAAACATTTCTTCAAAATATTTAGCAAAATTGCATACAAATGATACAAATATTTTTAAACAAATGTAAAGTATTTTTTCCAGAAATATTCACTAATGTAATTGTCATACATTAAATTACATTTGAAAATGCATACCATTTACTTTAGCAGATTTTTCATATTTTGTATGTTGCCTGAAATGCATTTTCCATTTTGGTAAAAATGTTACACTAAAGCACACATATTGCTAGCCTTGGTAGCCGTATGTTAAGCTAATGATCCAATCATTGTGATTTGTGTGATTCCTTACAAGCTAGTGCTTGTAACTGTATTCACTCTCCACAGGACAAAATCCCATTTCAGAAATGACAGATTATCACCGCAGAAGCAGACTTGATGCAGTAAGCAGGGAAGATGGAATTACTGTTGTCTGTTGGATATAATTATTATTGTAATGGAGAGACAGAGAGAGCATTACAGCTTTCCAAACAGAAAGCTGTAAACAACCCACGTTCCTGAAGGTTTTTTCCATAGCACACTTATCCCCATCTCATGATCTACATGATAAATCTGATAAATGTCAAGTACGGTGTCAGTAGAAAATACAGAAGGCTGAAACTAATTACCAGAGTACCAAATAAAGATGCAACTATTAAACATTAGAGATAAAAAAAGTTACTCAAACTTTAAGAAATTAGTACATTTCTTGACAACCAGTGTATTTCAGGCCTTACAGTTTGTTGTCAACACAAGTCCACTCGTTATACACAACAATATATTTCTTCTCTTGAAAAATACAGGAAATCATGCAAATATAACACTTTATTAATTTTTTATTCACTTGTTAAACTATTCTCTAGTCTTAAACCTCTTCAGGACATACAGTAGATCTTTGCAAGTACTAAAAACTGTCAGTTCCACAATCCCAAATCCCAACCCAAACAGAAAAAAATGGACCCAAACAAATTGACAGACAAGATCAAGCTCAGTAGAAAAACAGCCATATACATTTTTTTTACAGAGTATAAAATTCACAGATATTTCACAGATTCTTTTAAATCCCTATTCTCTTTGGGAGCCAAACCTTTGAAAATGGAATGTATATGGGAAAAACAAATGTTAATGTCATCAGAATAAATGGTAAACTTCTGTTGTTTTGGACTTTCCGGAGCCTAAATTTGGGACAGGTTAAAAGCTCTCTGCAGTGCTTTCCTGCTCACGGATGTGAACCAGCAACCCAGTTGCTGGCAGTTACAAGGGAAGATCACTATCTTCTGCAGTAACAAGGCAGAATCCCTACCTCCTTCCATAACAAAGCAGAATCCCTTCCTCCTGCAGTAACAAGACAGAATCGTCACCTCCTGTAGTAACAAGACAGAATCACTACCTCCTGCAGTAACAAGGCAGAATCCCTACCTCCCGCAGTAACAAGGCAGAATTGCTACCTTTAGTAGTAAAAAGGCAGATTCTTTACCTTCTGTGCCATACAGACTCAACTTCAGTTATCTTGTCAGAGACACAGCATGCTTTCATACAGGGGCTATGAAATAATATATATAACAGGCAAAAAAATATGTATAATAGGCTACACAAACAGTGAAGTAAAGGAGTTAATTAAAAACATATTTGACAATTAATTAAATCCCAGCTGTGATAATTAATATTTTTTCCATAGACAGTAGTGAACTTGCAATCTACTTGCACTATAATTGACACAATGCAGGCTAGATTAACCAATACGACATCCACAACACTTGGCCAAGAAAGATCTTTCTGAAAAATTAAGTAATTAATCTTATCAATATTTTGCTCTAAATATCATCTATCAAATAGGGACATTGCCAATATCAAACTCAGTCTACTTCAATCAATTTGCACTTCCTCCTATTCCACAAGTAACACTAATGAATTTACAATCTGAACAAAGCCCAACTCTTTATATGTAACCCACCAAGCCTAGAAACAGACACACAACAATTAAATATTAACATTCATCATATATATAATAAGTTAAGTCCAAATGTATTCATACTCATGCCAATTTCTGAGCTATAATGAACTTTTATTTGTTTCTTCTGTCTGGAAATGACCTATACAAGCGACATAACAAGGTAAGAAATTGTGCTGGAGATACAAATGAATAACGTAAATATTTTAGGTTTTTCAAAAATTGTATGTCCCTTGAAATGGTTGCAAATATTTGAGAAAATACTAATTTCTATACCATTTAAATTGACCTTGGTATTTCCACCATGAGAGAGCATTCTAATCACCTATAAATTGTGAACAGCTGAACAGCAGTAGTTCTCTAGTCAGTTACTAGTCAACTGCGAGTCATGGCTAAAAACAGAAATAGTTACGTTATTCATTTGTCTCCAGCACAATGTCTTACCGTGTCATTTGTTTATGTAATTTCCAGCCAGAAGAAACCTATTGGTCAAATACAAATTCACTATAGCTCAAAATTTGGCATGGGTATGAATACTTTTGGGCTTTACTGTATAAATATGAATTGGTCAATTGATGTTACTATTCATATATAATGTGTTTACAAGTCACTTCTTAGTGGCCACATGTTCCAGAGACAAATGAAGCAGTAATGATATACAGTGGACTTTGTTTCATGTTATGTGTCTGCAAAGTTTATATTTAAAGACCAATGTAATAAAGGATTTTTTGCTGTCTAGCAAAATCACATTTCATAAAGTATTGAAGTATTTTATTCTCAGGCACATCCTTTAACAAATCAAATCAATTATTCCTCAGGGCACACTGTCTATAAGAGCGACAGGCATTTTGATTAGGCCTTTGGCCCAACTCGATTCAGGCTCCTCAATAATGCTTGGGGAGCCTGTGCAATGGTCAACAATGGAGACCAGGCGTAGATAATGATATATTGAGGCTTGCTATTGTTTGAGACTAATTACGATGAAATACTGTAGATAGGAGGCAGTCAGTGGGAACGTGAGCAGGATTTTATAATCTGGTCACAGACCTGCTCTATACCAAACAGACGTTCCAATGTTCCTCAGACTGTTTTGTGGTACTGTCCTCTTCCCACGCTTTCTGCTCTCGCTCTGTACTTCTCTTGCTTTCTATCTCTTGCTTACTCTGTGGGTGTTCAGTATTCAGTCCATCGCCAAAGTCCTGATTAAAGAAAGTTGGAAGCTTCTTATTTCGGTTCTGAGACACGTTGTCATGCCTGTAGAGTGTATTTGAACACATTTCTGTGAATCCTTTCTTCCATCTCTCTCCTCTGTGTAGATCAGACCATTATTATACTGTGTTTAGGACATGGCTGACTTCTGTTTAGTCATCCTGCTTTGTGTTCTCTTTCCCTGCCATTCTTTCTCTATCTTCCTCTCCTCTTTCTTGTCCCTCAACACTCTCTCCTCTATATCTCCGCCTCCCTGTCCGTTCTCCCTCTCAACTCCCTCTCCTCTCTCTACCCTTCAGCGGTTTCTGTACCTCTCCTCACTTTTTATATATATTTCTAATAATGTACCCTTTATTTTTTCTCACAATTCTGTGATGTCCAATTAGTGGTTATAACATTGTCTTAATGCAGCAAATCTCAAAAGGCTTGAGAAGAATAAACTGTATCTTGAATCCTTCACGCCGTGCACAGCAAGCTGTTCTACTTCTCGCCCGAGGGAGTCTCTAGGGTTTGGTGAGACAAGGAATGCTTTGCCTGACCTCTGTCCCCCACCTCGCATGCAAGGTCAGAATGCAGCAAACATTGCAGCTTCATAATCACAACTGGCTGAGAAACACTGGTAGTGAACCAGGTAGGCAGCAGTACTGACAGCAGGAGGACTGAGTGGCTCACCCTCAAAACACTCCTAGGACTGCGTTCAGATTCAGAGCGACAGACAGGCAGCGTTACATGCTATATTCATCCAGCAAAAAAACACTGAGCACAGGTATATTTAGAGACTGAAATATTGATGTAGCAGGTCAAAAAACAAATGTTCACCTAAATGGAGCTCTGGAACGTCATTTAGCAGACAGTCTCACCCGGAGCAAGATACACTGGTGGAAGTATACATTAGTAGTCCATTCTAAAAATCAAACACCCAGAGACATTTGGTATGGAGATACATTAGTATACACTGTCAGCAGTTAGGGCTTCTAAAATGTATTGTGCTTTTTGTAGAATGTGGGACCCAGCTATTCCCCCCCAGGTTTTACCATAATATGTATGGAAAAAACATTGAAAATAACCCTCATTTTTCATCTGTAAAGCTGCTGTCCTCTTGCCTATCTTGTCTGTGTTGTAGAAGAGAGAAAGTTTGAATGCAGGGGGAGGGATAGAGCTTAGAAAATGAGGAAAACTCCCATGGAAAAGTAATCCACTTTTTGCATTTTGTAATGCTGTCTTTTCTGTTGCCCTCCCCTCATTCCTTTCTCTCTCTCTCTCTTACACCAATCCTCTCAGGCTGTTCATTGCACTCTCACTCCTTTCCACTATTTAGCTTCCATACATTGTGGGTCTGCTAGGACCAGTCTCTTTCTCTTCATCTCGCCTATCTGCTGCTCTACAATCACAACCCAGAACCTTCTGTTCCTCACAGCTTTGGGGTAGAGAATCCCTGAACAGAATGCCCGATTAGAGCCCCACTGGGCTCCCTTCACTGTCGGTGGTCTGCAGTCTGCACACACATCTGAGGAGAGCGTGAGGTGGCTACTGGGGCAGAACCACATCCCAGGGCCTTTAGAGATGTTCTCTTTGCATTGGGATAAGATAAACGTGATATACTGCTCCACCATGTGATCTTGTACCATTTGAAACATAAGGCATGGGTGTCATGGCTGCCAGCTGCTGATGTCTGTCTGCAGATCAAATGCTTCCTTACGTAGTGGAGAACAGTTCACCAGAGCCCGATGAGAGCCCATTTAGAAAGCAGAGTCTCTGTATCCAGGAGGAACTTGAAATCTAGAAACAGGGTCTCACAGGTAGTGCGGTTGTTAAGTCCTGTCTATGTTTGAAACTCATTCTAAAAAATGTGATCACACAGTGCTGAGATAAAGAGAGGCCCATCCAAATCACTGTATTAGATTTGAACAGAGACTTCTAAAGCCTTAATAAGCATCTACTGATATTTTCACAGGGCTCTGTTGAGGCAACAAGACTGGAACAAAACCGGATGAATATAGTCAAATGTGTATAGTAAGTATACACCACCTTTGGGTTTTCTTGTAAATTTGGATGAGTTACCAAGTGGGATAACAATTAATTTAATCGAGATTTGTTACTTTGTTTGAGCTACAAAAACTATTCCATAGTGTAAAAGTGAAAAGAACATCAAAAAACGAAATCATTCAAATAATGATTGTAGAGTCATTGTTTAGGCCTGCTAAAATTTGTTATTTTCACTTTTAGTAGTTAAAATGACCAGGGAGCATTTTGTAAACTTCATAAAGAAGGGCTGTGATTGGTAGTTTGGTAACTACAGTATATTTTAACAAACAAGATAGTGAATATCTCTGTAGGCATGGTCGAATCAAAATGATTTTATGAATAATGAATTAAGCCATGAGACATTGCATATACATTTCATTCTGAACTGATTTGCAGTACAGGAGTGAAACTGGCAAGGTATGTCATAAGGCAATTGAGGAGTTTAAACAGTTCAGTAACTGCCAAAACTAAGAAAAACATAATAATAATAATAATATTAATAATGTAAAACATGTCAGATACATGTGAAGTATAAAACATTGGCCAAATAACAGTTTTCCAAACAAAGGAATTATTTTGGCAAATGTTGTAAGTTTAAAAATAAAAACCATCATATGGAGGTGAGAAAAGAGAGGACGAAACAACAACTTTGCAATTTTTCTGCAATAATGACCTAAATAACAGAGTTCAGAGAAGAATACCAATAAGATGTAAAGATGAAAACTATTCATCCTTCATGTATACAACAAGGCACTAACGTACTGTAATGTACAAGAAATCACGGGATAGGAATATTCATCTGTCCTCAATGCAAACACTTATGTCTGGGACAAGTTCAAACCATCACTGCGTGGTTAAAGAAATTGAATATATTAATTGCCGCGAAATCACAATTAAATAAATTTGATCCTTCTGTGTAAAACATCCCCCCAAACGGTTTTGAACGTATTGTACTTAGTTTTAGGCAGTGACTTGAAAAGACTATGAAAATAGTGGTTTGAGGCCATGCTTTTCAAAATGCCTAACTAGGTACAGTATATTTGCTATAGGATAATACACTGAACTTGCCCTGAAAACAAACTTCGCCACAATGCATGTATGTTCATAATGTCAGTCTTCTACGTCATTTACCAATGTTTCCTTTGGTGTGACAACTCAGCACTGCAGTTTGCAACGTTTATGCTCCAATAAGTCCCGAAACACAGCTCTGTTCTACTAAATATCTCATAAGCCCAAACAAAGGCTTCTTAACACAACAGCTCATCTAAACCACAACCATTACACCCCTCGCTAGAAGTTAGCAGGGACGCCATGTATTATTTAAACAGAAAAACAGTAGTTAGTTATTTTAGGACGCAAAGCTTTGACCACTCCTGATGAGCAAGTGGATGATTAGTATATATGGGCTGTCTTAAATGGCACTTTATTCAGTCATTGTGCACAGTATATACAATGTGGTGCAATGGTTTTCATAGACAACAGCAGTGAAATGATGGATTGCGAGGAAGTGGGCTACAGGATAAACACTCTGAAACCACAAAATCTCTTCAAAATCACAAACATGATTGTCACTCAACTTCGTTAAAGGTGCAACGTATGCAAGTGGTGCCACGTTACAAAAGCAGTTGGGGAACGTTGTTTCTGCATTTTGAGTTGAGTTGAAAATCCTTGAGCAGGAAAGCACTTGGATGAGCTTCAGTCTAACTGTTAGTCTTACTTAATAAATAGAAAAAACTATAAATGGCAAATTTTATCTAGTATTATCTAGTACTGTAGTTGGCATTTCAGAATACAAAAAAGACTAATTTCAAATAATGTCATATGACATCTAAAACATATGAAACTGCAATATTAAACAACCTTCAAATAATTTTTGTATCACAATGTACTTCAGCGCACTCAAAATGTTGGCAGTAATGGTTCTAAAAATGGTACTGGTTTGTACAGATGAAATTCTTTCACAGCTGTGTCAACCTTCGTTTGAAGGGGTGGGATGCTTTTTCACATGTAAACTTATATTTGGAGTTCTGGGATTTTGAGCCAATATGACATGATAAAACTCACCTTTCTGAGCATGTGTGTTTCTCATGTCCATGCCAGGTTTCCACGGTGTGTAAATGTTGAAGGGCAGAGTCAGTCACAGTAAGCCTCCGGTAGCATTGCAGTCCTTCAGTGGAATTTTCAGATGTACTGTCTTTTAAAGAGTAAATCAGTGGGCAGCTCATCATATAAATCCCAAATGTAACAGCTGTTTTTGTTGTTTCCTGGGAAGACTGTAGTCTGGACTGGAAGTTCCTTTTTCCTCTTTCATTGAGAGAGACCTGTCGTTTCCTTCCATGACCTTGTCACTTCCAATGGTAAACAAACAGGGTGGCACTACCAGTCCGTATGTAATCTAAACTTTGACCTCTAAACTGTCTCACAGCATATATCAAACACAGTCAAACAAAACTTCACTCAGAGAACGGAGGCAAAAGAAACACCCATGTAACATCCAGGTGACATTTACACGATGTCCACTCCATTTAACCTGCATTATGTCATCCCACATCATGTCATCACGAACGCGGCAGAGACAAGATGACCGACTGGAGAGAAATAAAAACAATTCTAGTGGGAGGGAGTATGGAAACAGACGGGTAAAAAAAGCATTGTGGAAGAATAGAACTAACTCTCAGAGGATGGCAATTTCCAGCCTTCCTCCATGAATAAAATAGAACAGGTGTTATTCTGCCAAACTCAATGGTACATGGATGTATTGTGTTCAGTCACTACACGCCACTAAAGCCTCGTTGCCACCAGGCCTAAGTGGAGGGGCAAGTGAGAGAGGTGTGTGAGTAATGTGTGTGTTGGTGTGTGTTAAAGAGAGAGTAAGTAAGCGTGGATCACGAACAGAGAAAATGAGTGGAAATGATATTAAATTGATTTGGTAAGATGTTAAGCATCTTCTTGGCTACCACAGGACACTGACGCACAGTTTCTATTGATGGAACTTTACAAGTTAACCTCTATTTAAAGTTAAATTGACCTTTCAAGACTCAATTCAATTAATTAAGCAGTGTGTGTTTGTGTGTGTTTGTCTGTGTGTGTGTGTGTGTGTGTATATGTGTGTGTGTGTGTGTGTTTAGAGCGTATGAGACATTCAGTCTTGGCCTGACTGACTATCAAGTCAGTCAGGCAGGCAGACCAAGTCAAATAACATTAAATGAAACTCTACTCAGAGGACCCACAACATATCAACTATACACACACACAGACGTCGCTATGAAACTGTTAATCAGCGTGTCATCAATAAAGTGGACATTCATATTTGGAAATAGAGATGTTGGTGTTAATTAATAGTGTCCCACTTTCTCTTTGAATTTCGTATTAGACAACAACACATGGGTCACTTCAGTGCTGTAACTGGATGGTTAGCCATCATGACTGGACAGTATAACTGGGAGAGGAAGCATGTGTGAAGTGAATTACCAGTAAAGACAAAAAATCATTTTACATCATTATTTACAGGGGGTTGGCGTTTCATGCTGATATTTGACCTCTGTTGACCTACTTCATCTGCTGCATTTCCGCAATACACAGAATGTATTTCTCTTTTTTAATATATCTATATTTATTGCTTCTCTCTTCTATGTCTCTCTGTTCCTTCTCTCTCCGTCTTTCCCTCTTTATTAAACTGTCAATAGAACCTTGTGAGTCACAACGACTCAATACCTCTGGATACCGATAGCAACAAGCTTTTCACAGTATGACTAAAACTCACATGGGTCCAGGTCATATTTCCATCAGCATGTAGGGCGAAATATCAATGGCTCCTGACTGAAAATCTGTGTTCTTGGGGGAATTCATGTATCGCGGTACATTACCCCACCCTGTTCACAGTACCAAACCCTGCTTGCTTGGATAGAACTGTGGCTAACCAAGGACCCAAAGTCTGCAGCCCAAATGTCAACACATTCCCCTAAATAGTAGTTTGACCAGAGTGAGGAGTGAACTACATAGGGAAAATGAGGGCATTTGAGACACCAACAAAGCTTGTACTATCTATCCTGACACAGTAAATCGTCCTTGAGTGTTTTTTTCCTTTTCATTTCTATCTGCTTGCTGTGTGTGTGTGTCTGACAGCAACTATTGAAATGCAAATGTTTCTGCAGCATCCAGCAGCATGTCATTGCTGATCCTAAGGAGAGGAGGGAGAGGAGTCTCTGCTTGACAGCTCTTTTTAACAATCACCAAGTTTCCCCCTTCCATTGTCTCTCTGGATATATTATCTCTCTGGCTCTCATCAACACACACGCATAAATATTACCCCTGGCTAGCACAAACATATGGACACACACAGACACACACTAATTATCGCCGGCTAGCATATGAACCCAGTACCATACAAGAGTCAAGAAACACATGTAGGGGACTGACTCATACATGCGCGTGCACACACACACACACACACACACACACACACACACACATATGCTTCAGTGGGATGTGCGCTACTGTTACTGAAGGAGACCCTGTCGCTACACACAGATGAAAATGTGTTACAGACAATGACACTCCAAAAGGTGAATTCCACATGAAGAGTTCACTGAAAACTGATGAGATGTTTGGCCTTGGCTACCTGTCTCTAAATAGAACTCCCAAGAAGATGTGAAGGTTCCAGACGTAGTGGTACAGTCCACTCTATAAACTGTCACAGTTCCCTTATGGTACTGCACTATAGCCTCTCTGAGCCCTGGTCCTTCTGATTACAACATGTTTTTACACGTATCAAAAAACCTACTGCAATATATCAGACTCTGTCAAATTCAACTTTACTTTCACCACCCTCTCTCCTCTCGTTAATCAAAGTTTTGCTCTTTCCCTTTGGCTGGCATCTGAAATAGGCGGTTTGCCAGCCAATCAGGAACAACGAAAGTCCCATTACTCAAAACTCGATAGCCCACATTGCTGATTTCCCGTCTTCCCTCTCACAGCTTCTGCTGGGCTGAAACTCCTTTCCAGTAATCAAGGATGTCGTGGAGGTCCTCCCCTTTGGCAAACTGCACCTTCTTCCTCAAGGCATTCCCGGCCGTCACGTAGCATGACTCGTCACGCTGGCCCTTTTTGTAGGGACGGAACCTCTCCCAAATCCTCAAGGAGCTCTCAGATGAATACTCTGGACTGGAGGAGTACCCGGAGTAGTTCTGATGGCGGGTGGGTGACAGCTGCGAGTAGGAGGCTGTGTCGCGGCGGGAACGGGTCAGGGGCTTGAGAAAGGAGGCCCTCTGGTGGGGGGAGCCCTGGTGGGAACCCTCGTAGTACAGGGCTGGGACGGAGTGGCGGTGCTCTGAGCAGTGGTAGTCCCCCTGCTGGCCCTGCCCCTGCTGCTGCACCTCCAAGTGCTGCTGCTGCTGGTGGTGCTGGTGCTGATTGGTAACACCGTCAACACCACCACCACCACCTCCTCCACTACCACACCCACCACCACCCCCACCTCCTCCTCCGGCGCTCCCCACCAGAGGCAGCCGCTCCTGGGGCTCTCCGCAACCCACAGGGCTGCCTCTCTCTCCGGGGTACTGCTGGCAGGGGTCCGGGCTGCGGGGCTCGTGGACATCTAGGCTGTAGACCCGAGCTCCCCCTCCTCCGGTCCCTCGGTCCCTGTCACGACCCATGGAGCTGCAGGAGGAGGTGCTGCACTGCTTCTTCACGCCGCTGATCACCACCGCCGCATCAGCGCTCATCTGCCTCTGGATGGGGCGGACAGCGGACGCCGGAGGAGGGGGGCGGTAGGGCGGCGACACGAACCCCCCGCCGCTGATCCCCGGGCGCTCTGAGAGAGCGACGGAGAAGGGGAGTGGCGGTGGGGGCGGGATCTTGGTGGTGGGGGAGGGTAGGCCCGGGCAGTTCTCCGTGACACCGGGGGAAAGGGGGATGAGGCCACGGGTCAGGGAGGATGTGCAGGTGGATGGGGTGGAGGTTGGGTAGGAGGTGGTGATGGTGTCAGAGGAGGCAGTGGACGCAGCGGCCATGACAGAGTCCAGCTTCAGGGCATCGATACAGTTATTGATGATCTGGTTGACCTTGTCCACCTCCATGGCGATGGTGGAAATCTCAGAAGCTGAGCCACGCCCGTCATCATCAGAATGATCCCCCATGTCTGACCCATCCTCCTCTCTCAGATCCTCATCCCTCATCCCTCCCTTTCCTCCCCCCATGCCCCCGTCTCTCACCCCCCCCTCGGTCCTCATGTCCATGTAGTTGCCTTTGCTGGTCAACATGGCCTCGGAGAAGGCTGTAGCCATCTTGTCCTGAGGGATGGAGGAGAGCCTGGAGGATGAGGTGTTGGCAGAGTGGAGCATGCCCGAAGAGGAGGAGGCCGACATGGGTAGCTTGCCTCCATGCGCATGGTGCTGGTATGGATGGTGGCTCTGACCCTGAGCCTGCTCTTGGAGCTTCTGCACCGCGGACGGGTCGTTCCCCACGGCCGCCGCCACCTCTGGGCCGTACCTCATCTCCAGGATGGTCTTCTTCACACAGATGGACTTCTGCTTCTCCTCGTGCCTCCTCCTTTTCCTCAGGCAGTAGTAGACGAGGCCCAGGATGCAGAGCATCCCAAAGAGGCAGCCCACGATGGTCACAATGTAGTGGGTGGTGGTGGAGGTCGTTGCCGGCATGTCGTCCTGGCTCTGAGCCCGCGTGGTGAACTGAAGGCAGGTGTGGTTGTAGCGCTGGGAGTTCTTTATGGAGGCAACGCAGAAGGTATAGTTGGTGTGGGGCTTGAGCTTGTTCAGCGTGATCATCTCCTTCTTTAGCTTCAGGTTCATGACGTCCGAGACAAAAGTATTGTTGTACTGCACCAGGATGTACATTTTGCTGTAAGGATTGGGGATCTGGACCATGATAGATGCTGTGCTGAGGGACACATGGTGGAGCTTGATGCTGGGGCTGAAGCTGTGCTCGGTGGAGGAAGATGAAGTTGTGGGTTGGTGGTACGGACCCACACGGTCAAACATGTCCGGGCCCATCCCGGATATTTCAGAGTCTGGCGGGAGGGATGTCATCCCCGGGATGAAGACCCCATCCCGGCAGGAAGAGGAGAGGATTGTGCGAGCGTTGTGCACTGCATTGCCGGAAGCGATGGGACTCAGAAGAGGGTAGCCAAACATCTCCCTGGGGGTCTCGCACTGGAGCCTGTCATAGGTATGTGTGACGTTGTTGAAGGCCTCCAGCCAGGTGAGAAAGTTGTACAGGTCACAGCCACAGTGAAAAGGGTTCCCGGCCAGCTCACAAACCATGAGGCGGTTCAAGATGGTAAAGGTGGATGGATCGAGGCGGGCCAGCTTGTTGGATGACAGATCAATGCTGTTGAGACTCAGGCACTCATCCAATGCATTGCTGGTGATTACCTTGATGAAGACAGAGAAACAAAGAATGAGACTTAAATGAATCTGAACAATGTTGTAAAGCAATATAACTATTCATTAAGAGCCACACAAGTTTCCACTACCTCTATCAGATTGTGTTGGAGGAAGAGGAGCTGCAGCCTTCCCAGGCCCCTCATCATGGCTTCAGTCAGGTTGGTCAGCTTATTATAGCCTAGCTGGAGGACCTGGATTAGAATATCATTATATCTGTGTATTAATTAGGACTGAGATGTATACACATGCTTTTCGACAGGGTAAATCATTAAGGTAAATCATTCCAGACTGCTTGAATTTTATTCCACATTCTCCAAATTATAGATCAGCAATCCTCACATTTTATGTGCCACATCTAAAATAGCGGGTGTCTGACATTGATCACTACCTTTCACCTCCATGACATTATAATTACACCTAAACTTTATTTACTATTTATGTGAACAGTCCAATGTGGACCAATATCCAAATGTTCTTTTCATCAGAAATGATTAACCATGACAAAGACTAGTAGAGATCAGCAACTGAACAGTATCAGAAACGATTCCTTTCAGCCTTTGTCTCTGTGAATTCGTAATTTCCTTTGTCCTAATAATGTCTATGCAGGCGATGGAGGGTTTACATTACAGAGCATGAGATCATTAAAGTCATTCCCAAGTGCATTGCCCATGTTTTTCCAACAAAGTTTGCAAACTATTGAGGATCTGGCGCAACATGGGACCCACTTCCAAACTCTAAATCCTGTTGCGTCATCCTAGCACTGTATATCAACAGCACTTCTGGGGTAAAACTGTATCACTAGTTTGTGCCCAAGAACCAAGACTAACTCCTGCTGATGTGTTGCATGTGTAAGTGCCCCACATCATCCAGGTTTCTACTCTCTCGACTGCGAGAGAGACTAGGCAGAAAGAAGAAAGATAGGACAGAAGACAGATAGTCAAGACGAGCGTGGTGGCTTGCATTCAGTTTTACCTGCCTCATTTCTATCCATGAAGCCTTCAGAAAGCTCACCCAGCCATCTTATTGTTATTCTGAACATCCGCTGGTTCCACTCATTGTCAGGAATAAGAGGGTATAGGTTATATATACCCTGATGCAAGAGTTCTATGAAGAAAATAGCCCTGCTACATGTAGCGATTTAAACTTGGGAGAAGGGAACATTGCACTTGACCAACGGAGACCCATCCAATCCATTGGACCGGACTGATTAAGCTGTATGATGAGATAATTATGTTTTCTGTGGCAGTTCTTCCAGATCAACACAAAAAAGTCCATAGGTTAAAGAGCAAAATAAAATCAGCTGATTATTCTAATTGTTCCAAATTAATGATTTAGTTAAATGAAATCTAAAACCTAAAACAATTGATTGCATAAGCATATACCCCTTTTGCTATGACACCCCTGAATGAGCTGTGGCTCAATCGATTGTCTTCTATTGAAGAAAAAGGTTATTCCAAAGCACCAATCAGGTGTAGGCTATAAGAACATTTCCAAGATATTAAATAAACCACAGAGCACTGTAAAGTCAATTATTAGGAAATGGACGGAATAGGGCACAATTGTGAATCTGTCCTCAGGCTGTCTTCAAAGTCAGACAATGACATCAAATTACAGAATATGGTCTGATTAGACAAAAATAACAGGTTTTTGGTATCAACACTAAGTGCTTTTAACATCTTGCTATGGGGATGCTTCACTGCATCAAGTTCAGAAAACTTAAAAGGATGATGTGCAAAATGGATGCAGCAAAATCCTGGAAGAAAAGCTGAAGAAGTCTGCAAGAGACCTGGGACTAAGGAGCAGATTAACCTTCCTACAGGACAATGACCCCAAACGTTCAGCCAAAGCCACACTGGGGTAGCTTAAAAACAAATAGGTCAATGTTCTGTAGTGGCCCAGTCAAAGCCCTGACTTCAATCAAAAAGAGGAATATGTGGAAAGTGTACCACATATACCTATGCTCAGATGTGCAAAGCTGGTAGAGATTTATCCAAACAGACTCATGGCAGGAGTCGCTGCCAAAGGCTTCCTGCACCAAGTATAGACTAAAACAGTTGAATACGTCTGCAATCAATAATTTTATCTTTTTGATAACACTGGGCACATTTTGACATAGTACAACATGGATGCATTTTATTCTATCTTTAACCATAATATTTTGAACACACGGCACGTTTTGTTTTTGTGATTTTTTTTACCATTTAGAGAACCCTGTACCCGCCCACCCACAAACCAACCAATCAACTAATCAAACAATCCCCCACCACTCAGTTCCCAGTTTACCTGTAGGTTGGCCTGTTGAGCAAATGCCCCGTCCTCGATGTAGGAGATCTCATTCTTGGTGAGGTTGAGGTCGGTAAGGTTAGTGAAACGGTACATGGAGGTATAGGGGATCATCTTAAGTTTGTTCTCATTGAGCCTCAGGTCGTGGACCGTGTTGTTAATGTGCTGTGGGATGGTCTCGTACGGAGGCTGGTTCTGGCTGCAAATGGCTAGCCACACATAGCCCTTGTCCCCCTCAATCAGCCAGCAGTCCCCTCGAACCAGCCCCGGGAGGTGGAGAAAGAAAGGGACAGAGAGAAGGATGAGGAGAAGAGTGGAGGTGGAAGAGGAGGAAGGAGGGCAAACCTTGCTGACCATGGTTGAGGAAAGAGGATGAATGCAGAAAAGGAGGGTTGTAAAGCTGGAGGAGAATCAGGATTGGAAGAAGTGACAAATAGATTGAGTTTAAATGAGAATAAGCGCAGGGGACTTATTTAGCTAGCTTGTCCTCAGAAAGGGGTCAGGGGTTTGGTTGGGTGTAGAAAAGGGGGAGGGGCTTCTCACAGCCAGTTACAGCTGTATAGTTGTCATGGTGATTAGCAGAGTCCCCATGTCGTGTCACTTCCTGTTGGAGTGTGATAGGGAGTCATACAGCTCTTCTTCATACTCTCTCTGTCAGAAAGTCTTGTAGATTGATCAGAAAGGAAATTAAAGGATCCTCTGGCGAGACACAAATCTGTGGAAGAGAAGAATATTTCCGTGAGACAACACAGTAGCATACGACAGTAATGTAATGACACATAATGCACATGGACTATGTCAAACACTATAGAACACAAAAGACTGTTGCATCATAAGACAATCAAATGGGACACTAGAAACGTGCATCTTTAGAAAACTAAGATTTCAGTGTCATTATCATACAATATTATCCATAATATAATATAATATCCATAGAAGGACTGGGGAGTCCTCAGTCTTGAAAAGAAACATAACCAACACAAAAACTATAAATGCACATCCTGAAAGTGTGACAGTGAAACAGCACTTGGCCTGCTATATGCCACGCTGAAATACAGTGACCTTTATTAAACCCCAACACAGAAACCAAGCCCATGTATTCATTATGTTAATTTACCACATGCATAATGCCACTCGCCTTGTAAAATCTGTGCATCTTTACTACTGCACATATGACACTCAAGGTTTTGGGCTACACTGTAGATTAATTTTGGATTACAACGTAATCCCAACAAGCAGCACTTCATGCTATCGCTCTCCACCATAAACCCCCGGTAACTCCTCTAGGAAGATCACATTATGGAATCAGTTCTATGTAACATCCTCTCTTGCATAGTAATTGTATGTCATGTTGGGCCATGTTTTGGCCCATTAATTATGTCATGTACTCAGGGCTCCTAAGGTTGACACCATAAAAATATCCATGTGGAAAATGATAAATTTCTGCAACATGTACTCTTCTCTACACAGCTTCTGATTTTGTCTGTCACCCCTGTCGCTGCTGGTAGCTGGGCCACCCACAACAAGTCCCACCTGAGCGCTTGCTGTCTCTTAACACAGATAGAAACCACACAGAGAGCCCCTACACACTGTTACACTATAATGTACCAAACAGAATGAATCAGAATCTAAAACAACAACAACATGGCTGATTTCCAAATTGCTTTGGAATATGAGTCAACACGTCTTCATTAAAAACATTTTGGTTAATTGATCATACATTTTTTGTAGCGGGGGATCTTGCCCTTTTCAAAATGTGTATTAGTCTAAGGAGGCTGGCATGTGTGTGTTTGAATAATATTCTGATGCTAATTGCTTACTTTTGTTATGTCTTTATGAAAGACTCTTGACGAGAGTGTACTGTACACTGCATGACTAAAACCAAGGACACTGGTATTGACGTAATGGCCTATCACAGTATTTGATATCATCCAAACAACCTAAATACCATTATACAAACCTTATGATACATTGCTAAAAAGGAAAAAGTATGTCATCAGGAGATCAAAAGCAGATATTAATACAGACTCACTAAGCTCCTCCTTCCTTTATAAACATTAATAATGTTAACACATTCAGAACACTGTGTGAAAGCAAAACATTTTGTTCATTGTGTCTATCCAAAAGAAATGCATGAGAAACCTAGACCATCTACATAGGAAAGAATAAAAGCACAATTGAAGGAAAATAGAAATGAATAAAAGCGGGGCTGGAAGAACTTGGTAAAAAAGCCCTCGCTCCACAGGGACCACACATTCAGAGAAACCTTTCCCACGCCGACTTTCATATGTCCTCATCGTGTTAAACTATGCATGCTCCGAGAAACCTCCAAGTCCCGGCGGTCACGGGCGTGTGCTGTTCTTGGATCCCCAGGCAGGGTCCCTGCCGTAGGCCATCCATCTCAGCCTAAAGCCTATCCATCAACATGTCTCTGTCAGTCTCCATAGGCGACGTAGGAGTCTTACACACCGGCTGAATGTATCACCTCTAACTCTGGGACCTCTCAATCTCTCCCTCTGGACTCAGCTGTTCCATTATTACACAAATATTTTAAAACACACACACACATATACACACATGTACATATACAAACACACACATGCACGCACCCGCGCACGTGCTACACCGCAGGCTGTGACACTGTTTATCTTCCCAAAGACCCACTAGTCGCACCATGCCACCCGTCCTCCGCCATTGATTCTCCAGTTAATCTGCATGTAATTTGAACAGTACTCAAATATTGACACAAGCCATGATTAACAGTCTTTTGTGCGTTGCGACAGACAATGTGTTCCTCTCACTACAGCTGACAGTCAGAAGGAGCTCTCTGCATGGATCCCGATAATGACCAAACAGGCCGACAGTTCAGTTCCACTGTTCTCAATTCTACGTTCCGATGATGCCGATGACGAGTTGGATCTCAATCCAGTCCATTCTAGTCTGCATTCCCCAGTGGTGAGAGACAAATATCTGGTCCAATCCTCCGCACCGTTTCATGATTACTGCTAAAAAGGGGAGTACCCAAAACATTTAGAATCCAATATTTTATCAGCATGCTGATTAGAGGTGTGGCCTGTAAGTACTATTGTTACTTCATCGTCTGGTTTATCTATGACAAAAACAACGCCAGTGTATTCAACGGTTGGAGCCTAATTAGCATGTAGAACATGTACCAAAACAGCTAGATGTGTTCCCCTGTGTCCTCTATCATTTTTTTCTTGTTCTACCACTCTTACAAAAATCTCTCCCTCCATTTTCCTAATCTATTTTCTGTCTTTCTGTCAGGGTGTTGGCTCTCTCTTGTCTGGGTTCCACACGAGACCTGACCCCATTTAGTGCTCCATAAAAGGAACCCAGAGGAGTGGTTTGAGTAGTCGGACTAGAAGGGCGGAGGTGTAATAATAGTCTTACTGAGTGTGGTTTTGACTCAGTGTGGTGTCTCTGCTGAGCTACATCCAATACAACATGTGGGTCACTGGTAGGTGCTTCCAAGACAGTAACAGGTAGATTGCATGTGGCTGGGTGGACGGCCCATTTCTACATCCCCACTGACATGGACGCTAATAGAGTGCCTGAGAAACCACCTAGAAGCAGCAGGTAGCCAATTGGTCAGAGCATTAGCCCCACGACTCCAATGTGAGGAGGGGTTGGGATAAAAAAAAGGCTAACATTTTGGTTACACCATATATTTTATCCATGAACTTTAACTTAGGTATGTAATTCAGTGTGTTTATCTAGGTGCGTGTCATGAAATTCAGATTTTAAGTTTATGAGAAAGTTCCCTATTAATCCCCCCCATGTATTAATTTCATTTTCTACTCTTATCTCCATTCAACAACACCCAAACCATTGGTCCCACATTGGTTTTCATGAAGACCCAGCGTTGACTGACAGCTCCAATTAGTGGTTATGAAAACAGAGGGGGACAGGGAGGGAGTTAGTGTCAAATCCCCATCTGAGTGGGTTCATTAGCTCCCATCATGATGAAGTGTGGTTCCTCTCCCTGAATGGTAATCAGTTCTAAGGACAGATAGCACTGTCAATGTGTTGGCTATACACACAGGCCAAATGAGCTGTACTACAAAGCAAATTCTCAATTGTTAAATCATGACTGAGTTTTAATTGAACAATTCCAGCATCCTGGATGTTTATTATAACATTTTTGGTCCTACGGATTTAATCTGAGGCAACAAGAAGCCTAGAAGTTAAAGCATCTAACCAGTAGCTAATTTGTTGCTAGACTGAAACCCTAAGCTGATGTTCTGTCAATAAGCAAGGCAGTTGATTACAATTACATACGTGTTGTTGCAATAAATTAGGACATAATCTCAATTAACTTATCTAGTCAAAGGACGGTTAAAAAAATCAAGTGAGATCATAATGTTTAATGACTGCAAACACATTAGATTAGATGGTGTCCTTGATGTAGCACAATTCCAATTGATTATATGGTGGCTAACATACAGTTACATTCAAATGGATTATCAAAATGAGAGTTTACCCACAGTTGGCAAGAAAACAAACAGGGAAAACGTGAAGTATGTCAGTGCCATCTTTCAAAGGAGAATGACTAAAATAAGAATAAAAATTGCTCAGATCTAATACATTTTGATAGAAAATCAGTTGCAGCAGTGATGTGTTTTCAGTGACTGAAACATCACTTTGAACCAATACCATGCCCTCATTATCATATTTTCCAGCATACTCCATTGCAGGTTGGATTTTAGGGGTATTTTTTAATAATCATGTCTATGTACATTGACTTGATTAATTAATCGTACTCTAAACATCAGATTTCTCAAACATTTGGAGTGTAACAGTAAGCAGAAAAATAACTCAATAATTCAATTTCCTGTTAGGCTAATCTTTACCAAGGTGGCTTATAATCAAAGAGAGCACAGTGTGTACATCAGTCCGGCACATCGGGTTTGCAACACATTCATGCCCCTTTTTGGGGGAAAACAAACAACACTCACCATAGACATTCATGTCAAATAGCAGAACAAAACAACACTAATAGAGAACCACCAGAATTAAATACGTTTTTAAATGACACAAACTATATTATTTGAACTCAATATATGTCCATTATGCCTGCCATAGAACACACAAGACACATAGAAAGTATTACTTTGGTCCATCTTAAAGTAAATTCAGTCTCCCAGCATCAAGCTGGTGCAATAACCTCACTACGACCAGAGCTGTTCTACCAGGGCATCATCGGGATCCGGGTTTGTTTCCACCAAAATAAGGGTGTGGGGATGACTCCAGATGAGGTATTATCGGTCCATCATATATGCACACACATATCTTTTTCATCATTTGGACACAAAATGAGATTAACCATCTGCATTGTCCACTTCAAGAGGTTATAGGGCCTTATTATTGGGCAAATTGAAAATGTACTGGTTTTTACTAAAATATCTTTTGACCAAAAAGGTTAGATAAATTAAATGATCCATGATCAAACCAGACAGCGAGCGAGTGCACTGGACGATCTCCCTGCCTCCCACTCTGTAGCTCCTTGATACTTTTGTTAGGTGAGCAGCCCAAGGACGTCACTGACTACTTCAGCATAAAGTCTGTAAGAAATTATAGTAAATGATACAGTCTTGGCATTCTGTTGTTCAAACATGCTTCAAATTCATATAAGCCCTTCGCAGAGCACAGTCACATGAATATTTTCCCTGTGAATACTCTTTGTAGCACTGTTTACAACAAGTTGCACTTATTCACTCATCTCCAGATAGAGCTCAGAATGACATACTGAGTATGATTTGTTTACTTATATTCACTCACGTACATAGTCACAAGTACACGTGCACACACACACACACACACACACACACACACACACACACAACACAATAACATTTCCCCAGGCGGCATCACTACAGCACTTTAACATCTGAAAGCCCAATTGTTGATGTTGTTTTCAAAAAAGAAAAGACAAGAAAAGAAGAGGCTGTAGAGAGAAAAATATAGCATGTGAGTAAAAAACAGAGAGAAAAAAGCAGATAAGAGAAAAGTGGAGGAACGAGTGAAAAAGAGTTAAAACACTGAAGATAGAGAGAGGAAACTGCCTATAGAGTTGATGTAGTGCAATAAAGGTCTGTAGGTCACAGTGGCATCGTACAGGAAGGATCTCAGTGCTGCAGCCTGCGAGGACAGCAACCCACAGCAGCTCTAACGGTTAATACACAGCGGTCAGAGGGGGACTTGAACCTTGAACAGTAAACAATCGCTCCTGGTCAAGTTGACGGGCGGCAGGCCCAGAAAGACGCTCCGAGTGCTGACTACAATATGACCTCATCAAACCATCTGACAGGGCTGGGCAAACTGAGTCGCCGTGGTAACAGCTATGATGATACATACAGACAGGCTTAAATTGTAGGCCCTTGGAGACCAGTTTTATGTACAAGACTGAAATGATGTGTTCATTCACAGTGCAATCAGGCAGGCTTGTACAACATGGAAATATACAGTACACAACCCAATAATTCACACAAACACTTGTGACCATCAGTTTACACTGCAAACACAGAGTCAGGAAACCCTCTCGATCCGGGGAAAGTCATTCATTTCAATCAATGCACTGATTGTGTTCTGCTTGGCCTGCCACTGAATGTTTTCACTTCATGTGACAATCTACCATTTGGTACAAACGTTTTAAACAAGATTAAAATGTGTAGTTTTCAGTGATAGGCGATGGGAAATAGCAACAAAGTAGAACACCAAAAATATATCGGTGCTTTTTTATTCTTAAATAACCACGTAAAAATAAATGGCATTAGAATAAAAAATAAGCATCAGAAATGCATATTATACTATCACTATTTTATGAGTTTTTCTGAAGTTGCAATGCTTGGTCAGAGTTGCAGCTATCTGCAGAGGTGCTTTGCCTTCACAGGGGGCATTTTGGCATGGAGCTCTAGGTTGCGGGCAAGAGCTTCACATGGATGGAGGGAGGGGATTAGACCAGGCTAAATGGCTTGCCATTTGTCTTTGGCTTTGTAGGTTTGCCCAGTTTTATATAGGACAAAATTGCTAATAAATGATGCTTGACTAATGTAATACAGTTTATTCAATTATTTCAGTTGGATCACTTTGTAACAAGTTGACATGGAATAGCATTGAAATAAATATGATACAAAGTTTACTATTTGTTATCACTAGTTGAGTTTAGAAATTGCCAAAGTTGTGATACGGACCATACGACGATACATAAGTAAACCTGTTTGTTTGAGACGTTAGTAAGAACGTTATACATACACACTTGCGGGCATCGTTTTGCTTCATTTTGACTGTGTTTATAGGACGCCCGATAAATGGTCTGGGTGAAGGGGAGTATTTGTTATCCGACAATTTTTATCCTCAACTAAAAAAGCTGTACTATCTCGAGACACCAGTTCAAAACCCATCATCTGCAAAGCTTTACTCTATGAGTCTCAGCTCAGCTATGAGTCTACTGTAAACTCCCTCCCTTTCTGTTCTCCTTTCCAGACGATATTGTAATGTTGCAAATCCTTAAGTTTCACTATTTCAAAAGACCAGCAGATAAAGAAGTAGACAGACCACCAGACAGACCACCAGACACAAAAGTAGACAGACCACCAGATAGACCATCAGACAAAGAAGTAGACAGACCACCAGACAGAGAAGTAGACAGACCACCAGACAGACCATCAGACAGAGAAGCAGACAGACCACCAGACAGACCATCAGACAGAGAAGTAGACAGACCACCAGACAGGGCACCAGACAGAGAATTAGACAGACCACCAGACAAAGAAGTAGACAGACCATTAGACAGAGAAGCAGACAAACCACCAGACAGACCATCAGACAGAGAAGTAGACAGACCACCAGACAGACCATCAGACAGAGAAGCAGACAGACCACCAGACAGACCATCAGACAGAGAAGCAGACAGACCACCAGACAGAGAAGTAGACAGACCACCCGACAGGCCACCAGACAAAGAAGTAGACAGACCACCAGACAGACCATCAGACAGAGAAGTAGACAGACCACCAGACAGACCACCAGACAAAGTATACAGACCACCAGACAGACCACCAGACAGACCACCAGACAAAGAAGTAGACAGACCACCAGACAGACCACCAGACAAAGAAGTAGACAGACCACCAGACAGACCATCAGACAGAGAAGTAGACAGACCACCAGACAGGGCACCAGACAAAGAAGTAGACAGACCACCAGACAGAGAAGCAGGCAGATCACCCGAATGACCAACAGACAGCTCAACAGACAGACAACCCGAAAGTCTCTGTCTTCCTCTCTGTCTGACTGTCTGTCTGTGGTAGTAGATGACAACCACAGCTTCCCAAGCAAGGCATCATATCTATATCATGCCCACACACGAAGAGGAAGTGATGCGACAAAGTGTGACACAGAAGAGCCCCGGAGAACCAGACCCAAATGGAGCAACTGACCAACCATCTTATCTCTCTGCCCAGATGGCTTGACCAAAGGCCTGCCAGGGGCAGGAGATGGAGGCAGGCACGTGGAGAAGCAGAGAAGGGGCCAGATTATGGCTAAGGGCAGAGGGATGGTGGCCAAGGCCTGTCGCGGAAGGAGGAATCCTGTTCATACACTGGGGTGTCCAGGGCAATGTCCTAGAAGCCCAGGGCTTGAACGTTCACACCATGGGGCTGTGTTAAAGCTAGCAGTGTACCACTTTGGCCAGATAACCTGCACATAACTGAACAGTGGGAAAAATACAAAGTTCTAACTAAATCTGGACCAAATCTTGCTCATCATTATTCTTCATAAGGCTACTGTAACTATAATGTATATCCGTCTGCACTACACAGAGCCCAGTGACGGAACAGCCAAGGGCCATTAGACCATCAGAGAGATTTCTGTGGCATGAATGAGGGTTGTCAACCTGAGGGCTTGGGTCGCATACTGAGTGAGAAAACAGTACGCACACACACGCACACACACACAAATACACACACAAACACACACAATGTAACACCGCACATAATCCACTATGGTGCCAGTAAGAGCCTCACACAACCCTAGGCTCTGCTACTCCGTTCCAAACTAGAGACAGTATGATGCACGTCCTCTGGAGACAGACCCTGTGGACCAAACACAACCTCAACCTACTGACAGAGTAACAGCAGAGCAGGTTGGACATCAGGGGGTGAGGGTAAATACCCGGTATCCTCGGACTGGGACTTTGCCTGCAGATGAACAGCGGAGTCTTCAGATCACCTTATCCCTCACGTTTGCATGTAATCACCCCTTCTCACGCAGTTTAAGGTATTTCAGGTAAGTATTAGCCACAGCAGAGACGGCCAGGATCACATCCGATCCGGTTTGTCAGACAGTCGTAACAGAGCCAATCGTGTACTGACTGTAAGCTAGCACCACAGGGGTACCAGGGATAGTGGCGGAAGGGGCTATCCACTCAGTACCTTCTGTATAGCTCAAACGGAAAAGAAAGCAGAGAATCGCAGAGAAACGAAAAGGGCTGGTGGAGGACAGATGAGGGAGCCAATGGGCCGGATGTCCCAAATGTGTGTTTTTACAAATCCCGCATTCGGGACAGAACGCTTTGGGTACAAACAAATAACGAAATAAGTTGCATTTGGGTCAACACACAGCATTTTTTAACATTGTTCATACCTCTCAGACACAGGAAAGACATTCAACATCTTGATGTTTCATCTTTGTGTTGCTTTACTGCGAACAACTCTGAAAAACTAGCCTGCCTGCTAGCTTGTTTGGAATCACGTCAGGGCAGTTGAGAGGGAACAACGGAGTTGTCACTTATACAGTACAGAGTAGTTTGCCTGTCACATGGGACCAGATGTAGTCAATGCATGATTTACTGTTTGTTAATGAAGATTTTGTGGAACTCCTCCACAATGCTGTTTACGCTGGGTTGCAGTGGGCTCCGCTCATTGGGGGCATCCGTTTTTACCTTAATTGTCATTGATATTATTTTCCACTTAGTTAGATATGATTTCATTGTTTAGGAGCATGTTAATATAAGGTTTTCTGTGCTATTTCTATACAATTTACCAAGGTGCATCTTGGTAAGTAGTTCTGAAAATGCCACCATCACCAATTTGCATCACTAGTCAGCCTAATGGGTGAGCAGACCCTGAGGGGAACAGACCTTAGATCAATTTAAATCACATTTCAAATCAAACTCCATTTATATTGGATTTTCATTTGCTAGACAGAGTAAAACAATAAACTGAAAACAGATAATGAAAGGCTTGAGCGAAAAGCCCAAAGGAGTGATGAAGGAGAAGGGTTGAGAATGTGACAGGAAGTGGTTGAAGACAGGAAAATACGTGTCTGCCTCCCATTATACGGTTCTGTTTGTTGAGGACAGAGCTGTTTAACCCAGATCCCATTATTCTGCAACACCAGTGGAATACACAGATATGCATCATGTGTTCATGATACCTCAAGATTTTTTTAAATAAGAAATAAGACATCTTAAACCTCTAACAATAAACCTTAATCTCAATAACCGAACTTAATGCCTAAACCTACACTAACCCTAATCTTAAACCTAAACCTAATACCCAAACTTTAAAGCATAAGCCTACCATAAATGTATTTTCTTTATGTTTAATGTTATTACAAATCAGGACTTTGGTGTGTCGGCTAAAGCCGCAACAGTTAGATACATAGTAGAGCGCAGGTAGTAGATGTTAAGTAGAGGTAAAGAGGGCATTCATCTGAATGGCACTTGTATGCTGTAACCAGTGAGTGTTGCATTGTGCATGTAACAGGGCCAGTTAACCAGAGTGTGAAGTTCATAGCAATGACCGTTGAAGGAGGGCATTAGTGACATAGTGAAGGGCAGTGTGATGAATGACATATTGCAGTTTGGTAAAACGTGGTTCTGAAAATGTAGATTTAAACAGTAGGTGAGTGAAGCGGTGACAGTTGTTTTACATGTGAAGGGTTTATTGCAGAGACACGTGGCGAAAATAATCTCCATATACTAGACACGGTTACCACGGTATCAACACAACGCTCATGCCTCCTCCCACGCTGTGAAAGCAACATTGTGTCGGGAAATGTTGCTAGCACAATCTGTCCTCCGCATAGAGGAACAGGACAAACAGAGCGATGCATAAAACCATGGAGAGGAGAGGTAGGCAGGCAGGCGGGGAAGGATGGAGGGAGGAATGGAGAGCAAGAAGGAGGGAGAGTGAGAATGAATGATGACTTTGTCAATGATGATAAATGCCTGTTAACACGGATGCCTGTGTGGAGGCACTCCCTGCTCAGTAAACCACTACAGTCAACAGTCTGACTGGAACACTGCGTGATATCGGATACATTACAATGAATCTCAAAGGACTTTGTCGAATTAAGTTATAATTTCAACATGTGACCCGTAATAAAGATACCCTGTGCATCGGTACTCCTAGCTTGGAGAGGCCTCTGCCGGCACAATCATCTCTCTTCTGGACTGAATCATCGAGTATAGATATTTTTTGACATGGTGGGAAATATGAAATATCTGGCTCAATTTTCTCACTCTACCTTCCTTCTTGTTCCTATGAGCACCAGCAGTAGGATATGCCTGCTATAGTGGCATGCCAAGAGCAAGACAAATACTATAGGTTTTGGGTTTGTGTTTATGAGTGTGTGTGTGTGTGTGTGTGTGTGTGTGTGTGTACCGTACGGTGTGCGAATGTTCGGTGCTTGTATGCGTGATTCCCTACGTGCACCGCATTTCAATTTTGTCATTTAACAGATGCTTTTATCCAGAGCACCTCAAAGTTGCATTTGAGTTCTCTACCCTTAGATATTGGCCTTCCACACGGAGGGTGCTGTCTATTATTCATGCATAAACCATGAATATTCCAGAAGCATAAATGCAGAGGCAGCGTCTCCTAACATCGAGGAATTGTGCTGGTGAAGCCCAGAGGTGGTGAAACCTGCTCCAGACGAGGGGAGATAGTGAAAAAGACACATGTAAATGAGAGAATATGTGGAGAGTGAGGTGGAGGGGTGGAGGGAGGGCTGAAAGGATTGGAGGTGGAGAGGCTGGCGGAAGAGAGGTGTTGTTTTTGTATATTGGCCGGTAAGACCCAGGGTGGCAGCAGATACAGCACCGCAGCTCTGTCCACGTTAAAACTACATTTGTTCCAAAATTGACAGAAACACACACACACACACACACACACAGAGAAAAGCTAACAGATACAACCCAAAAGAACCTGAGAGTGCGGTTAAAGTTAAAAGGAGTGTACACTCATAAACCTTCCAACATTCCCTTCATGACTAGTCACTTACAGTACAACACTTCCAGCAAATCTACTGCCAGTCTCTCTACATCAATTCGTATGAGAGTATAAAGGGAGTATGGATTCACTGTATGAGAGTATAACGGGAGTATGGATTCACTGTATAAGATTATAACGGGAGTATGGATTCACTGTATGAGAGTATAACGGGAGTATGGATTCACTGTATAAGAGTATAACGGGAGTATGGGTTCACTGTATTAGAGTATAACGGGAGTATGGATTCACTGTATTAGAGTATAACGGGAGTATGGATTCACTGTATTATAGTATAACGGGAGTATGGATTCACTGTATCAGAGTATAACGGGAGTATGGATTCACTGTATTAGAGTATAACGGGAGTATGGATTCACTGTATCAGAGTATAACGGGAGTATGAATTCACTGTATTAGAGTATAACGGGAGTATGGATTCACTGTATTAGAGTATAACCTGGAGTATGGATTCACTGTATTAGAGTATAACCTGGAGTATGGATTCACTAGAGTATATTAGAGTAGGAGTGCCAAAGAATGATGCAAGGTGTGCAAGGTTCCATGGGCCAAAGACCGAGTGGATACGGTGGAAAACACCATTAGATCAGGAGTGTGATGGCCTGGGGGATGATTCAGCACCTGAACCTGGGGGTCCTGGTACTCAGACTCCAGTATCGCTGAGCAGAGCAGTTGGCAGTTATTTGATTGCACCGGCCAGGAGCCTAGCAACCTTCTTCCGGCACCGCTTGTAGTAGATGGCCTGCAGTGAGTATGCAGCAGATGATATGCTGGGCAGACCCCACCACACTGCAGGACGCAACGTTCCTGAGAGGAACTGCTGTTTGTACCAGGTGGTAATACAGGAATGCTCTCAATGGTGAAAAAACATTCAAGAACATAGGGGCCAAAGCAAATTTCCTCTGCTGTCTGAGTAAAAACTTGCCCCGTAACCTTTTTGACGGTGTCGATTATGAAAGGACCAGGATAAGTCCCTAGCGACGTGCATCCCTCGGAACTTAAGGCTGTTGCATGTTCCTGTTCAGATCCATCAGTGTCAATGGGGTTGTGCACCTTCCCTCTCTACATGTAGCACACGATGAGCTACTTCATTTTTCTGACGTCGAAGAAGAGGTTGACAGCTTCGCTGTCCTTCCTGATGCACCCTAAGATGATGGAGTCTTCAGCCAATTTGATGATTTACTTGGAGTGGTGTGTGATACCATAACCATGAGTGAACAGGGAGTAGATGAGGGAGCTAATCACACAGGCTTGGGGGGCACATGTGTTTAAAATGGATGAGATGGTGACATGTTTTTACGTATTAGGGTCAGCCTGTCAGGAAGTCCAGTAGCCAGTTTTACAGAGGTGTGACCTACTGTTTGATCGGACATTTGGAGAGGAAATAGGTGTTGGATGCTGAATATAATCAATGAACAACATTCTCACACAGGTGTTGTTGTTTGTAAGGAGAAAGGGACGGCGTTAAGGGCTTAACTAATATTATCATCGGTAGATCTATTTGGACTAAATGTTAAATGAAGTGGGTTCATTGCGCCAGGTTATACAGAGTTGTTGTTGTCTTTGACAACACTTCATGTCCGAAGTGAGTGTCACAGGACGGTAACCATTCTAACCGTTTCCCCTTTCTTTGCCACCTGAAAGACGGTGGTGGTTTTGAAGCAAGCGGGCATTACAGTCAGGGGCTGGGAGGGGTGGAATGTCTATGAACACAGCAGCCCAGCTAGCTGGCCCCAGCACAGATTGAAGACACTGTTCCAGACATCTGGCCCGGCTAATTTGTGTGGGTTAAACCTTTTAAAACCTTACGTACCATGGACTTGGAATCAAAGAGCACAACTGTCCAGCAGCACTTTCATGTCCAGCTCAGTATAGTGGGCCTTGAACCGAGCTTATAACTAGTTCTAGCTCGTCTAGAAGAGACGGGTCGATGTGAGATGGGTTGCTAGGGGTACCTTTATAATTTATGATTGATTGTGAACCCTGCCACACTTTTTGTGTATTGGAGCGTAATTAGATTCCCCTTTGAATATGTCATTCTTTTTCTCCTTATTGATGGGCAGCCTAAGTTAATATTTGGCTCATTTGAACTGTACCATATCTCCAGTAATGACAGCGTTGGTGCGTCCCTTTAGCTGGATATGGACATATGTGTTGATATAAAGGCTTCTTAATTCAGGTATAACCTGACTTTAAGGAACTACGTTGCCTACACACTTCCGCATGCAAGTTGTCAAATAATCTGCATATCTGCAAAAGTTGAAACAATCCTGCAACACAGAATCTGATTGGACAGACCAGCACTCTACTCACCTCACAAATGGTTCCTCCCTCTTTAGATGATGACATACATATGTTGATAAGAACAAAAACATGGTTATGCCTCGTGTTGAGAAACATATCTGCAAATGGAACCTTGGCATAAACTTTCTGAAAATATATTGAAGAATCCGGTTTAAATGAGAGCAGTGTCCAGGTTACTAGCCAGTTGTTTGTTAATGTCCTCATATAGAACGGATTATGCCCTGGAAGTAAACACCAAATTACAACACAGTCAACATAAAACAAATGACCTATTGAGAAACACAAGCACAAAGTGAGAGGGTGCCCTACTTGGGCCTGAATCGATAGCACAACATGGCGTGGCCATGGTTACTGATCAAAACCATAAATGAACAAAACAGTGCAAGATACATTCTATCAAGTCTTACCAGTCTTAACAACCACCAGGAAATTCTGTGCAAACACCACATCTGAACCGGGCATAGCAAAGGGGATTGTGCCTAAAAGTGATTGTTTTTATTAAAATATCTTTAAATAATAATAGTAATAATATATGTAGTTGCATAGCAACAATGGCCGGGGTCCTCCAATATGGTAAGTATAGGAAAATGCTCTGGTGGGGTACACTTACAGAACGAGACTGTGTCAGATATTGGGGGAAAGATGTTTTTGTGAAGCATTGTATTATTGAGAGATAGATATTTACTAAATAATGAAACAATCAAAACAATAGGATGTAGAACATCATAGAAAATGTACATAAAAAGTGTAAATGTGTATGAAACAATGAAACAGAAAAAAAACAGGAAGTAGAACACAGTAGACAAATCTATAAAAAGAAAAAATCTATAGATTAAACAAAATAAAAACAACAGGAATAGAAATAAAATACACACCATTTAAAACTACTTGAAAAAACAATTAGTGTAATTGGATTAGTGTAAGAAGCGAATTAGAATTGAGAAGTCAGTAAAAAAAACTAGGACAAAAAAATCTATGGAAGTAACAAAATAAAAACAATAGGAATAAAAATATGTTCCACGCCATAGGGAAGTAGTTAAAAAAACAAAGGGGAAAGTAAAATGGAGTAGAGAAGTCAGTGCAACAACTAAGGGGAAAAAAATAAATAGGACGAATAAACAGGGCATCTGCAGAGTAACCCGAAAACTGTGAAGTAAGTGGATGTAAGTAAATAAGCAAAAGTAAGATGTTGGCAAACAAACAATATAAAAAGGCAATATGAAACTAGCAGTACAGTTTCTGAAGAAAATGTGGTGTGGTTGCTAGCTAACCTAGTCCTACAATTTGCCTCGATTGCAAATTCAGAATTCCATTGAAAATTGCCATTTGTAACCCACTGCACACCTATTTATACCACCTATTTTCCACTGCACATTTAGAATTGCATTTGTATTATACACACTTGGACTGGTTGTAGAGAGTTTTTTATTAGTTTTTCAGTTGCATTTTTCATGTTATAAGTCACATTAAAGGTGGAAAAATGATTTATCTTTGTCTCATCACAAATATATGGCATTCGAACTGGGGTGTGTAGAATTTTTATATCCACTGTAGATACTCTTGGACTGATACACACTTGGACTGGTTTAAATCCTCTCTGGCTGCACTCAGTTCTTCCAACTCAGAACATTGAAATCACATCCATCTCCTGCCACTACTGGTGTCTTTCAGGGCCCTGTCCTGGCCCCCCTTCTTTTTATGATCTATCTACTTCCTCTTCCGTGAATTTAATATCCATTTCCACTGCTTTGAAAATGACACCCTGCTATACTTGTCAACCAAACCTACATCCACCCTCTCACCCCCCTCCCTCTCTGATTATCAAATCCTGGTTTTCGTGCAACTTCCTCAAACTTAACCATGACACAACTGAGGTCCTCCTCATTGGCACCAAATCCACTCTGACAAAACATGATTGTTTATTTCTTACTAGTTTAAGTCCCCAATGTTTCCCTTTCCTCAGGTCAAAAGACTGACTGCCATCCTCAAAAGCACACATTCCTTTCAAGCTCACATTAATAATGGTACTCGGTCTGCATACTTTACTTTACATACTTTCATTGTCCATTTCTCACACCCACTAGTACAGACATTGTAGTTCACACCCTGGTTACATTTTGTATTGGTGACAGTAATTCTGTTCTCTTTGGTCTTCCAAACTTTTACAAGAACTAGGCAGCTCGTATCATCATCAGAACATCCTTTATTAATCACATCACTCCTGTTAGTCAGCAGCTACATTGGATCCCAAAAAATACCGCATTGATTTTAAGATTCTGCTCCTCACCTTCAAGACCATTCACAACCTCGCTCCTCTGTACCTCACTGACCCCCTTCATAACAACATAACCGCCTGTACCCCAGGTCTTCTTCTATACACCTCAATGCACCTCCTACATAGTGACCATCAACTCGCTTTTCATTTTATAAAAGCCTACCTGAAAACACATCTTTTCACACTGGAATATCTAATATGATCACCATTCATCTGTTCTTGGCAATGTTTTGTTTGTTTTTATTATTATTATTATTATTTGTATATTGTATGGTGACCTTGAGTGTTTAGAAAGGAGAAATAACCTAGAAATAATATGTAGTATTATTATTATTCTTAGTTGTACATCCATACATTCCATTATTCAATCAAACAGACATCAACCCCTCCACAATGGCCAAGACCAGAGAGCTGTGTAAAGATATCAGGGATAAAATTGTAGACCTGCAGAAGGCTAGAATGGGCTACAAGACAATAGGCAAGCAGCTTGTTGAGAAGGCAACAACTGTTGGCGCAATTATTAGAAAATGGAAGAAGTTCAAGATGAAGGTCAATCTCCGTCGATCTGGGGCTCCATCCAAGATCTCACCTAGTGGGGCATCAATGATCAAGAGGAAGGTGAGGGATCAGCCCAAAACTACACGGCAGGACCTGGTCAATGACCTTAAGAGAGCTGGGACCAGAGTCTCAAAGAAAACCATTAGTAACACACTACGCCGTCATGGATTAAAGCCCTGCTCAAGCCAGTGCATGTCCAGGCCCATCTGAAGTTTGCCAATGACCATCTGGATGATCCAAAGGAGGAATGGGAAAAGGTAATGTGATCTGATGAGACAAAAATAGAGCTTTTTGGTCTAAACTCCACTGTCGTGTTTGGAGGAAGAAGGATGAGTTCAACCCCAAGAACACCATCCCCGAAAGTCTCTATTGCCCAGTGACAGCCCCGAAACCTGAAGGATCTGGAGAAGGTATGTATGGAGGAGTGGGCCAAAATCCCTGCTGCAGTGTGTGCAAACCTGGTCAAGGACTACAGGACACGTATGATCTCTGTAATTGCAAACAAAGGTTTCTGTAACAAATATTAAGTTCTGCTTTTCTCCCCACTATATATACTTCATTCCTTTTCTGCCCTTCTCTATTTCCACTTCTGGTTAGATGCAAAGTGAATTTTTTTGTACTGTACTTGCACTGTTCAATGACAAAAAAGTTTAATTTAATATAATCTAATCTAATAGCTGTTTAAAAAAGCATTGGTTCAAAAATAGTGTTTTCCTATTGAGAGGTAGGTAGTTTGCAGTGTGGATTGCTTAAACCTGTCAAACGTTTGGTTTGTGTCTGTGTCATGGTTCAAAAGAGTTAATGCTATTTACTATATTTAGCATTCTTAAAATCTATAAATATTTCATCATATGACCTGGGGATAGCTTAAATGTGTAAAACAAAGTTTGTGTCGTGTCTTTAGCTCATTTAACCTAGTCGTTAATTAACACTAATTTGCATACGGAAAATCGGTAAACGTTTCCTCCTTTGAATTGAGGATAGCTAAACTAGTGAAACAAAATTGGTTTCCAGTCTGTAGCTCGAACGGTTCAAAAGATACAGCCTAACATTTAATTAGCGCTATTTACACAAATTTGCATACTAAAATCATCAAACGTCTCATCATATGAACTGGAATAGCCTAAACATGTACAACAAAGTTGGATTTGTGTCTGTAGCTGTAACTCTCTGGGATTTTGGCCCGGATCGGCCCCCACACAATTGGTCGGACATAACAGACCAGTACACCATCCACACAGACCCATTAAATGGACATACCTATTGTATTATTCCCTCAAACCACTACAAAGCAGAGTAGTAAGTGCCGTGGACAAGTTTACCAGTGTAAGTGGACCAGTGTACTGTACTCACATGCATATTAGTATATATAATGTTTACAAGTAAGTCAAAATGATGCCTGTGAACTCCATACCAATGGACAGCAAAGATCTCCTCAAACAAGGCAACCTTTAAAAGAGTGAGGGGGGAGACAGAAAAATGTGAGAAGGATCATTGATTGAGTTAAATAATGACAGTACAAGTGTATTTAATCTAGAACAACATAGAGAGACAGTTGCATGTATTGTATACTTACTAAGTGGAAAAGACTGCATGGCCCTCTGAACACCCTCAACAACAATGGCATCCTGAGAGAAAGAGAGAGATTATCTATTATCAACTGATTGCTGAGCACAAATAAATGTAGTTAATTAAATGTTTCATGTATAGAGATATAGTCACACATGAATACAGAAGTTGGTAGTTAGTTAAGGCAGGCCAAGCTTCAGTCAAGCTAACTTAGCAAACGTCAGACTGGTAATTATTCAGTACAGAAAACATACTTTTTAACAAAATAATAACCTAATCAAGTGACCCTAGTAGAAAAACATTTTAATAAGAAATGTTCTATCTTCCTTACCTCAAATGATTGACTTTGTACATAAAATCTGCAAAAGTAAGACTTCAGTTCCATTCTTCTGACCATGGTCTAAAAGTGCCACAGGAAAATTAGGCTTTTGCTCCATCATAGTAGGCCCACAATAAAAAAGGGTTGCTGCCAAATATGCCAAAAAATGTCAGTTTCCAGTTAATGTTGTCTATAATTTATGTCAGTTTTCAGATTTAAATATGTGATATGACCGTAGCAATAATAAGAGAAAAAACATCGGAATGAGGATTCTGAATTTACGCCTGCTCCTCTGCCGGGTTTCCATGATCACCTGTTGCTGCACAAATTCGGGTACTGTATAATGAAGCTACTACAGCAAACGTCACTTTTTTTTCGCACATACAGTGGCAACCGCCTCAAGAGTTGTACTTGTTTTGGCCCACAAGTTCTCTGTACCCCGTTGCCCTAGCGCTTTTGCTAGTCCATGTCGACACCGTCAATCACAGAGTTATGGCTCTGAGCCACTGCATCTGACATGAGAGACAGTTGACAGTAAGAGAGGGGTGGGGCCTAGTAAGAGATGTAATTGGGCCAGCCCAGTGTCAGTATAGAAAATTAAACAGAGGGCAACTTTCTCTGGGGCCAGTATTATTAGTTTTTTCCTAGTTACACTGGCCCCAAAAGTGCATAAGCCCATTGGGCATTTCCCATATAAAAATCCTTCATGGCGGACTTTATTAGTTCTTGATCATCACCGTAGGACAAGTAGGGTGGAAATGGCATCATTTTGAAATATGCAAATTGAATTGTGTACAATTGTGCTGCTGGTGGAGAAATAGGGGCAGGTGTTTGAATGGTTGTTATACCTGGACTATTTTAACAACATGTAAGTTTATAGCATTTTTTACCATGATTATTAAGCATTTGAGGCACCAATAATAGTGATAATAATACTAACAGTAACAATAGAGTTTATCCTAATGGAGAACCCCTAATAACGATTGTCAACATGTCAGTCAGTTGAAGAGAAATCAAGGGCAAAACAACATACAACACACCACAATATGAATGTCAGTCAGAGCATATGATTCAGATCCCAAATATGTGGATCTTAGTGAAACAGAGTGTTAGAAATTAAAGACATTAGCTGTGAAATGTAATGAATATAAATAAAGGTTTATAGAGAAAATGTAATTCGGCAAGGTCACATGGGGTGTTTCATTCTCTAAAATGACTAAATCCTAAAAACCCACTAGTACTGTTTTCCTAAATTTTGGACCAGTGTTACAGGTTTCACAGACCTCTGCGATGAGCGATGGCTGTGCATCGGTTTGGGAGGGAGAAGATGCCTGTGCATTACACTGCTAACCTCATGAAGCCGCTGGATGGCAGAGGCTTACATTAAAGACTGGCCTGATATCCATGCGGCGTATAAAGTAAGCTAACAGGATCCGCTAGCTTTGTGGGGCTACAGCATTGCCTGCCGTGAACTGAGGGAAAGTGACTGACAGCAACAAACCTGAGCTTGTATTATGTCTTTGTAATTTTGATCATATATTGTAGTGTATTATACCTTTTTTTTTACACTTGATTATTCTTTGTCCGGTTGACCTGTTGACAATCTTTGTTGTTATTGCTATTGTGTAAAGTTGTTTTGTATTAAATGAACACCAATGTTCAAGGTACCTTTTGACACGTCGTAATGTTGTGCCAATCAAACAATTTTAATTGAGCATGAAGGAGAAAGGGGACTTGTGCGTGGTGTGTGTGTGTGTGTGTGTGTGTGTGTGTGTGTGTGATGACACATTGCAGTCAACAGGCTAACTGGCTGTAATTAAACGGCACATTTAGCTCTGAGTTATGAATACATCCACATAGTTGTGTTGGGCTCTGAGAACAAGGAATGGAGCAACAGCGGAAGTTTCCTATTCATTTTGTCTTTCAAGTGACACATTTGTGTTTGCCACAGATGTGATGCTTGATGCAATTTGCAAGAAAAGGAAGGTTTGTTTTGTGCAAGATGACAGAGGAAGGAAGCTAAGATGAGGAGACACTTACAGTTGGAGAAAGAATTGCGAGATCAGAGAAAGGTTTTCAGGGGGTCTATATATTCAACTAGGTTATGTAATGCTATATGTTTACCCTGCCTGCAAAGCCAATGTCCAATGGTAAAATAAAGAGGAAGAGATGGTGATAGAGAGCAGAGAAAGACAGCTTTAGAGGAGGGTCATCTTTCTCTCGCTTCCTCCTCTTGCCTTGCTCACTGACCAGCATGCTAATGACAGTCTGGGGTGAGTCATGGAGCTGAGGTTTAAAGGTACGGCACACACACACACACACACACACACACACACACACACACACATACAGGTCAGGCAATTCACAGATGCTGAGGTTTGCTCTAGTGAACACTGATGTGGAGGCAGATAGAGGCAGCAGTTTGACAATAATGCCCTTGCTCTCTACAGTATCTCTGCCAAAACACACACACTGTGCTGTGCTGAGCAGTTGACAGCTTCTCCAGGGCTTGTAGAACTAATGGGAGAGCAGGCTGAAGGGTGTGTGCCTGTGGAATGCAGGTCATTTGTCATGACTTAACTAAGATCAGTTCAACAACACCTTACCACAGCATCTAATAGACACACACACACACACACACACACACACACACACTCAGAGCCTTGTATTTCTAAATATCTGGGGACCAGAAAACAGCAAAACCATGTTCCCTAACTTTAACCCTAACATTAACCTCAGCAACCTAACATCCGTGCCACATTTAACCTGGCCTCAATGTCTAACTCTTACTCGTAATCTGTTAACATAAAAGTAACCCCAATTCTGACACTAACAGCAATATTAAGTTTGACCCTAAACCTAACCCTTACACTTGAAATTTACCTGACTTACAATCCTTGTGAAAACTTTCACTCCCTCTATCTCTCTCTCCCTCTCTTCCACTCTCTCTCTCCCCCTCTATCTCTCTCTCCCACTCTCCCTCTCTCTCTCTTTGAATGTTTTTATATTTAAATATTCAAACAATTTAGTAGTTGTTATACTGAGCTCCTAACAGTAAGTAGTGAGTTCATTCATGTTTTCATATGAAAACTAATGATAATGGGCAACTAGTACCAGTAAGCCTATGGAATGAGCTGATTGACAATTATTGTGTATTGAAATGCAATGTGAAAATACGCTGTCACATTGTATCCTGGGAGTTTAGTCGTCTTGATTTCCTGTTCATCGTTGTAGATCGGTTTGAATAACTATGTGTTTATTGGATAGTTTGGAACGGATCATAGTCAGGTTGCAGAATGGGAGTGGGGTAGCCTGGCCTAACAGCACTCCAGGTTTTCAGGTGTGTGATGAAGCTAGCACAAGAGGAGAGGACGTCTTCCTAGCTCTGGGTGAGAAGGTGGGAAGAACAAACCCGTTGTGCTGTTCCTAGAAGAGGAAAATGTAATTTATCGAATGGTGGAGATCGCGGTATTGGTAAAAAATGTGTATGTGCAAATCACACCTCTTTAAATGTTCCCCTATTCATCCCCATTCTGAAACTGAACGTGAGTAGCTGCTGTTTAAAAAGTTAGCTAAAAAGGAACCAAAATGATCCCTGTAACATGTAAACACGACTCAAGCATGTGCTCTCACTCAGTGACATGTGTTGGCAAGTGTGCGCCACAGACAGACTCTGGGTGTCTAGTTTTGATGTAGCTAGGAAGGAAAGTCATAGGGTTTGTGTGAGTGCTGGTGTTCTGGGGTCTTTCGAATGTGACGATATCAGGCAGTGGAGGAATGCATGCCTGCGAGGAGAGCGAGCTCAGGTGTGTCGCTGGAGGAAAGGCTGACGGATCGGCCGGTAGTCAACCAGAACCAGACGACATCACTGCCAACTGGCTGGGAAATCTGGGATGAATGTAGATGAGGGGGAGTTCCCTGTGGTGTCCAGTGTTCCGGGAATGGAACGGTTGATCAGATGAGCGAGGTGTGTACTCATTGCAGGATATTAATTGTTTCCGGATGGAACATTTGCAAAGAGTGTGACCTTCACAGATTATTTCAATAGATTTTATGAAATCAGTGCAAATGATTTGTGAAATCAGTGCAAATTATCCAGATAATATCAACAATATCATTTTGTTGACCTTTGTAAAACAAATCTCTACAGATTAAATACATTTGTGGCAGAAATTCAGAAAGGCTATAGCTGGGAAAAAGACAAGGAAAAGTTGTTTAAAAACTAGAAACGTTTATAAACAAGAGTATAAAATATGTCAAGGTGGGGAATCTCATTCTCTACTGTATGCTTTTTATGTGTGCATTGTATTCTGTTTTTCCTTTCTAACTGAGTCCCACTGGGTGGCCTCTGTTAAAATGCATAGTGGATTCCAAATACTCAAGCGTAGAAAATCTGCAGCAGGATAACGTATCCATTTTCAGAACAAGCTGGCAGGATGATCTTCCGTGGTGTTTTACTTCATGTGTGATACGGCCCAGTGGGTGGCGCCGTTGCCCTGGAAGGTCAGAATAACTGACATTCCACTGCATGAAGCGAGTCAGAACCAAAGTCTGGATTTGTTGAACAAGTTCAAGTCCAAATCACACTCTCTGCAGGTAACAATCGATGTGGAGCTAAGAAGACTGGACTCTCCACACACAGTGCTTACTATGACATCATTTAACTCAAAGGATTCCATCCATAGAGTGGGGCGACTTGCCAGAACGGGACAATCTGGGAGATACTATATTGCCAAAAGTATGTGCACACACCTACTATTTGTTGAGTTCAGGTGTTTCGGACACATTGGCAGTACAATGGGTCATACTGAAGAGCTCAGTGACTTAAAAAGTGGGACTGTCATAGGATGCCACCTTCGCCACAAGGGCGACATTTCTACTATACTAGATCTGCCCCAGTCAACTGTCAGTGCTGTAATAGTGAAGTGGAAGCCTCTAGGAGCAAGAACAGCCCAGCCACTAAGTGGTGGAATACACAAACCCACAGAGCGGGGCCGCTGACTGATCAAGTGCGAAGTGCATAAAAGTCGCCCCGAACTGCCTCTGGAAGCAACATCAGCACTGTGCGTAAGGAGCTTCACAAAATAGGTTTCCGTGGCCGAGCAAGAGTCTGCAAGCCTCACATCAACATGTGCAATGCCAAGCATCAGCTGGAGGGGATTATAGAATGCAGCGGGACTCTAGGGCAGTGGAAACATGTTCTCTGGAATGGTGAATCCCACTTCCCTATCTGGCAGTCTGATGGACATATTTGGGTGTGGTGGATGCCAGGAGAATGCTACCTACTGGAATGCAGAGGACCTAGTGTACATTTTAGTGGAAGAGGGATTATGGTCTGGGGCTGTGTTTTAGAGCTTGGGCTAGCCTCCCTTTCTCATTCCAGCATGATTGCCCCCCTGTGCACAAATCAAAGGGTCTATAAAGACACCTAATCTGTTCAACGAGGTTGGTGTGGAGGAACTTGGCCTGCACAGAGCCCTGACCTCAACCCAAGTGAACACTTTTGGGATGAATTGGAATGTCAATTGCGAGCCAGGCCTTATCGTCCAACATCAATGCCTGACCTTATAGATGCTCTTTTGCCCTAAAAAGACACTGCAAAATCTTGTGTAAAGTCTTCCCAGAAGACTGGCAGCTGTTATAACTGCAAGGGGGATCCATATTTTTGCAACAAACTCATATACAGTAGGTGTAAAAGCTGGGTGTCCACATACTTTTGGGCATATAGTGTATATCATTTTAGTTTCAAAATATGATGCTGAGTTTTTCCACAGTATTGGATCTTTGAGTGGCAAGAGGATGTTTGCACGCCGTGTATCTTAGGAAGAAGTGGTGAAGCAGATGGACAAGGTCAGGATCAGCAATTCACCAGGAAGAAATGTTGGATCAAAGACAAAATAAACAGGCGTAGGGAAGAGGGGCTTGGTACTAACCATTGCAGTGGTGTCATGAAGACAGTGCTAATTGTTGGCAGTTATGGGTTTTGTCGTTGGACTGTCTTTAGAAGGAAGAATAGTACTGCATGTTTAAGAGTAAAATGAATATATTTTGGGCTGAGTATCTGTGTACATGTTTTTTGCTGTTGTCTGCTGTTTTCCTGACATGAGTAAGATGCAGTGGTATTTCAAAATAATTATTTCTTTGTCTCTCAGTTTCTATCTCTGTCTCTATCTCTCTCTCCATCTCTGTCACTTTTCTCTACTGCTCACCTTATTTTCCCTATCTTTATTCTCATCTTAACTCTTGATTTCATTTGGACCTCTTCCTTTCATCTCTCTCTCTGTCTCTCTACATCTCTGCCTGTCTATCTTTCCACATACAACTTATTTTGGAAAGGAAAGATAAAGGTGCAGTGGTCTCTTAATTTTTTACAACGCTGTAGTTCTCTCTCTATGCATATCTCTGTCTGTCTGTCTCACTGCATATCCCTGTCTATCTCTCTACATAGTTCTCTGTCTATCTGCATACCTGTCTCTCTGTCTGTCTCTCTGCTTATCTCCATCTATTGGTCTTTAAATTCCTGCATATATATTTTATCTGACCTCTCCATATCTCTGTCTGTTTGTATGACTGTAGTCCTGCATATGTCTGTCTGCCTTCATCCTGTCTGTCCTTTTGTATGTCTGTCTACCGCCTCACTTAATTTCAGTTAGCCCAACATCTTTTGTCCGTCTATCCTTTTCTGTATGTCCGTCCATCCATCCGTCTACCCACCTGTATGCCTCTCTCTCTGTGTTGCTCTCTCTTTCCTCGGTGTCGTGCCTGTCAGTTGAGGTATTGTGTTGATATTGCTGATGTGTGCTGGTTATTAATTCTCCCTCAGTCTTTTCTCTCCCCTCCCGCTGATCCCCCTCTGTCTGTCTGTCAGCTGTGCTGACACAATGTAAAATCATTCCATTATGAGGGATCTACAAGCACTCATATTTTCTGAAACACGTCAGAAAAAGTGAGCAAGTCTAGACTGGTGTAGACTAAGAACATGGACGTAGCTGCTAGATTTATAAAGAGTAAAATAACAACGCGAGGTAGGCACCGGTACATTTTCCCACAATCCTCACTTTGATATATATTATTCATGCAAAAGCCACAAGTAACATGTGCATATATCAAGTTAGAAAATGCTAACCAGCAACCTTGGATAAAACCCAAAAAGCGACAGCAAGAGAAAAAGCAAATGAGTAATACAACCTTCTTGTGAGAGCCACTTCTGGTTGGCTCTCAACCTGGTAGGGTACAGTACAAGTAATGGGATTGTATATGCCATTAGACACTTCAATTCAGAAACGTACTACAGTGCTATGCTGTAGGGATACATTTTTCTATTGTCGGATCTTGACATTGTAAGCACCACGCTCATGCTGTTCAACCACTAACGTATGGTTGTCAACCGTAGTCCCAATCTTATTCAAAATGTTGTTATACTTACTTATTATTTTGTCTCATTTGATTGCAGAAACCGCTGTTCGTTTTTCAGTTCACCAAAATTTCAACAGAAATGACCCCGATGATGCCCAAGGTCCTGAGAAAAATACAATTAAAATAATCACTGACTAGAAAAGAACAGGATGAAATAATTACAGGGGAGAAGCTCTTCGCTTTTCTCCCATTGTTCAATCAATGAATTCATTACCAAGTAAATGACATAACGATGATGAAAAACAGAAGTGAGCACTTGCACATACACAAACACAGACACACACACACACAAACACACACACACACACACACACACAAACACACAGAATAGATTATGTGCCTCAAGGTTTCTAAACAATCAGGGAGTGATTGGAAAGCATGTCTCGATCTACATCTTTGAAACTAAAACATTGTCCCACTGTGAAACTTTAGCTGAAAATTATCTTTTAAGTTGAACT
>JACXGJ010002880.1:0-59924 GCA_016801105.1 Esox niger
CACTAGATGGATAGAAAGCCGTTCCAAACGGCCACTAGATGGATAGAAAGCCGTTCCAAACGGCCACTAGATGGATAGAAAGCCGTTCCAAACGGCCACTAGATGGATAGAAAGCCGTTCCAAACGGCCACTAGATGGATAGAAAGCCGTTCCAAACGGCCACTAGATGGATAGCTGTGCATAGAAACGTATGCATTCATTCATTTCAGCATTATCCGCAGACACTGTGTGATCATGGAGATCAGACTACACTGTAGTGCTCAGCAGTGTCAGTAAGACATTCTATATGAATCTATATTGGTACATTAGCAGCACAGTGGCCAGGCTGACTTTTCCAAGCATGTTTCTGTGGTCCCTATGGGAACTCCCATCACCACAGAAAACTGTGTTCATTAGTGCCCACTGCAATCATTATTGGTCATGTGTATTTTCTCCCACGCAACAGCAGGTCTTCACAGCGAAACCACCACCCACACAACTGATCCCCGGAGTACCTGTGTTTCAATATGTGTTCTGCTGGCATCACCCACAGGCACAACACTGGCATTTTCCTGGAGGACAAACTGCCACTTCTAATGCTGTCCAGTGCACACAGCACCCATCAGTGGTCCTAACAGACATTCTATAAGTGTCGAGTAAAAAAAATTATGTAAATATAAGCTGATTTATCATGTAACGGTCTGACACCAAGTATCAGTCGGTATGAATCTAAACAGCAGGCAGCTGCTTAGACCCACTCCTCTTCAACATGTTGATAACTTGCCATCTGTAATTGAAAAGGCAAGTATAATTATATAAGCTGATAAATCGACGACGTGAAGTGCTGCGTTGGCACATACTTTATGATGCATTTTGCCTGGGGGACACTAAGATCAAATTTGTGCTAAACATTCCAAACGGGCTTTGTTAGGCCCTACAGATGCCTGCTGGCGCCGCACGGTTAAACTTGCCAATGGATTGGAGGAAGGTAGAACAAATGGGGTTGGTCGCATCACTCTCCTGGTCTGATCACATAGACACACATAGACACACACTAGAAGTTAGCTGAGACAATAACAGTTTTCTACAGCCTCCACTTGGTGCAAAGTCTTTCAGTGGTTTCTTCCTATAATAGTTAGAAATAATAGAATATTTTAATAATATCAGGAGTAATAGTGGAAAGATAGTGTTTCACAACATTACCTCACCAGAAATGTGTGAATACAAACTACATAGGATTTCTTTTACGATTTTCTATTGGCCACTTTTCTGTTGACCAACAGAGGTGCACCAACCTCTGTTGGCCAATGGAAAAGTGGCACACTCCCTCTCTTCCCTTGGTTTGTCTAAGACACACAATCATGCCAAAATGCAGGTAACCTGGGAGTAAATTCAGGAAACAGACTTCATATTCCATGATCCCCTGCAGCAAACCATGTGTTGTTTCAATGTAACAGGGTTTATTAATCCCAATCTTGTGGCTGATAGGTAATTAAGGCGAGAGGGAACGTGTTTTTCAAAGATCTGTTTGGCTATTTTATTTATAATTATTGTATTTGAACAATTTGACTATCAATGAATAATTAAGTTTGTTTTAAATTATAGTTGAACTTACATTCCTTCAAACTATTTCTAAGTTGCTAGGTCAAGCTATGCATGAACAAACTTCGTAATTAGCAACGGATGGTCGGAGATAATTGTCACACTGATTTTGGATTAGTTGTAACTGTACACTCAACTACAATCATTTTGTTCAGGGACACTGCCAGTTTTAGAATGGACAATACTCAGAATAAAATTTGAGTTCATGTCCTAAGAGAGAAATTGGTTGAGGAACAAATCTACAGCAGTAAGACTATACATTCAATGTCAGTACTTGCGCATATTCTGGTATTTGAGTGTGCATGTGTGAATGGGTTATATTATATGGTGTGTTCTGAGACGCCAGTCTGTGGGCACGGTAGTGCAGATGGACATTACCTGGTAAAATGGGTCATATTGGCTGAGAACTGGAAATAGTGTGTCCTTGGACGGTGTGGATGAGTAACTGTGTGTGAGTCTTCTTGAGCTGTGTATATTAATTCACCCTGAACTCTACTGATAAATACTAGCTCATTAGTGAGGTTGGAATTTACGGCTCGTCTCTTTCATGCTCTCTCTGCCTGTAAGCACTTGCTACACAGCGATAGAAAAAGCCCCCCCAAAAACATGGACATCTTTCCAACACCCACTGAACCATAGAATTACAAATTAGAATGTATCTTTATGGATGAAACAAGCAAGGTGTTGTAAGAAACAGTCGTCGGTTGCTTAGGCAATGAGCCTTCCCTGCAACACCTACGCACACAAGCAGGAGTGAAGGAGAGTACGAAATGAGATGTTTGTCCTCCTGTTCAAAGAGTTATTATGGTGACCATTCAACATCTGTGCGATGTCTTGCCAAGTGGCAAATGTGTAAGTTAGTGCAACTTCTTAACGCATCATCTATACATACAGAGGCATATTTACTACAACCACCAAACCATACTGATGAATTTGGGGCATTTGACCCCCCACATCAATGAATTTTACCAGCTAATAATCAAAAGTGAAAGACTACATTCATTCTAAAAGTACCATGCATAGAAATTGGGCATTTGTGTCTAATGTGTTTTTCGTTATGTCGGGTCCCAGGAGCACCATGTAATGTTCTTAGATCCAGGGATCACACATAGGCCTTGTTTCAGAGGCATTTTAATAAACAGGCTAATGTGGATGGGAGCCATGGGAACCCAGCTGGCCAAATTAGGGACCCAAAGAACATGCCCCAATGGATGCACGTAATTTGCTAACAGCTGATTGACTGTTTCCTATTTTCGGATTGGTTGGCTGTGGCCCAGTCGATTGGCTGTGGGTTGCGAATATTGAACTTGCACTATGGAAGTTCTTCCCTTTTCCTTTAATTGTTCATTGCTACCTTTGGTGAAAAGTACATTGAAATCGACAATACATTAGGAAAGATGGAATCACTAAAACATGTGCCATGAAAAACACTGTTTCTTTGTAGATTTAAATTTACTTATGTAATTTAAAAACACTTTAGTAGTTAATTACATGTATCTATAACAATTATTTATAATTAGCCTAATTTGTGGGGTCGCTAAAGCGATGGCTGTCCATGGTGCTGAAAAGTGTTTTGTGAAGCCAGTAGGTACGTGTACAGTATCTCACAGATTACATAACTTGTGTTGTTGCTGTGGTGGTCAGTTGAAATGACTTTTGTATGGCCTGGTAGGCTTGGAGAGGACTGTCCTGCAAAACCTTGTGTTGTGGTCCAGGTCGATTTTTTGCCTTGTGATGCTTTTGCTTTGAAACTATTTCAGCAAATTGCTGACACAATGGTGGGCAACTGCAGGAGACTAATTTATTTGAGAAAGATCATCAGAAAAATAACAAAGATCAAAGGGATTGTTGCATCTATTTTTTTCTAGCACAAAATGAAAATGTTGAACAGTTAAAGCCCAATGTTTCCAACAGAGAGCATTATTTTCTTTTTACAGATAATCTTTACAAAACACTGAAGCCCACACTGACTCTGTAAATCTTTGTTAAAACCACTACAAACAGCAGAGAATTGAGGGCTAAACATTTTTTTCTACCACAAAAACACCCAGCTGGTTTTCAGTACACAAATGTGGCTTTGACGCTGGGTTTCAAAATGACAGCCACATCTGGAGAAGCTGCATCAGTACACAGAAAGTTTGATGAGAGAAGGTTTGGAAAAAAACTGCTCAAGTAGCAAAGTGGCCTCTCACAAATGTTTCCAGTCTGGTTGCTGATGTGGCCTTCACGTTTGCGCCGCTTACCTGACAAACCCCCCACGTCCATCTTCTTCAAGTTCTTGGCCTCCAGGATGACCACAGTCAGCTTGCCAGCGGTGGGAACATATCGTAAGGAAAAGCAGATGTCTCCCAACTTCTCTTGCTGATTGAGGAGAGGGAGAGAGAGGAGTTGTGATGAAATGAGTCAGGGTTGAAGTTTTCAGCTGATGTGACAGACATGGTTTAAGGGGTGGTGTTGGACTGGTTTATAGCCGCTGAGATCCAAGATTTCATCAGTCACAAGGACCTGTCTGAGATTGCCGTTGAGCATGTTTAAGATCACCTTGTTCACTCATGTCTTACACAAAAAAAATGAGCGAACCAAATCACCTTATGATCAGATTCAGAAATAGATCTATACTATGGGCATTACTCATTGGAAAACGTACAGCCTGGAGCTCAATAAATGCCTGTGAACGAACCACCAGAGGTCTTTTATCAAATTTCAATCAAGACCTATACACCAATACTAAATACTGCATGGAGAATGCAATAGAGTTGCCAGATGGGAGTTCTTAGCCTGGAATGCCATTACTTAGTCATTGTATCCAGCTCTGCCTGGCCTCGACTCTCAGCCCAGAGCTGCTGGGCCTAAACAGAATCCCGCTCTAATGAATGAGGCTCCAGCTTCATCAACAGGAACACTCACACTTCCCGGAGGTGGGCCGGGCTGAGATAGTTAGCGACACACATAGCCCTTGCTTGTCTAAGCCATCACACACTAATATATTCTATGAATAACAGAGGCCAGTTCTCCTATTTCAGCTGCAACACCCTCTTCTCCAAAGCGTGCTCCACATTCGACCCACCAGGTCAAGGTGGCTGTTTTCCTATGTAAACACTGTTGCACGACCCATGAGAAGAAGCCATGGGCGAGCCACTTGTTGCTAACGTTTTCCGTTGTCCTCCCAGTGATTGATATGTGTGTGTTATTAAAAAGAAGGTTTGCAGGTAAATCCACTGCATAAAATTTATTTATATCATCAGGCGCCATTGTAGTTTGTGTCTAGAAAATACTCAGAGGGAACAAACTAATTACAAAACCCCCTGAGGTGCTGATAAGGTGTTAGGTACAAAAGATTGGAGTCCTTGGAATCCATCTGCTATTTCGGAGGTGTTTGACCTGATTGCGGAGGATTGACTGGCTTTCGATACCTCAGACCTATAGTATTGTGCTGTCAAGCTGAAAATACTTAAGTATTTGTGTAAACATGCAATGCGGTTGCTGTCAATCAATGTTTGGCCAGAAATGGCAGCTGGCTATAGAGTCCAGTGATTTAGCTTTTCATTGTATCTCTTACACTAACCAGGCTTTTTCAGATCTCCTTTGCAGCCATTGTAAAGCCTGCCTGTAATAGACCTTTAAGGATGAAAACTTGACAGAGCTCACCACTGTCTCTTAGACAAAGAGACACTTAGATTTACATAATGATCCCATTTTAACATATATTAAATATTAAATAATATATTTAGTTCAAACAACAGCTTTCTAGATGGTTCTCACAATGATAAAATCAACAAAATGTCAATGTCAAGGTTTTAACGGTAAGGGAAATTTATATAAATTCATAGTATATTAATAACAGTATATCGCAGTATACCGCTCCGCGGATCCGCGGAGCTGGTCTGAGCAGAGTTTAAGCAAAAACCCACTGAAGTCAGTGATTGCATCACCTTAGGATGGTTAAGACTGTGCCTCAAGTCTAATAGGATATTAGCAGGTCTGGCTTGTCTAGTTGTGGTAGAAGGCTGAGTCACATCCTACTATTCAACCTTCAGCAAACTGAGACGCTCTTCAACGCTCTGACATCACATGTATAATTGACCTTTACATAAACCAAATGTGCAGCTCAAAATAAAGATCCCCGTGAAAGACACTTAAATGCTCTACACTGTGACTTTTACCACAAAAACTGAATATCAAACACTGTTTGGGTGGATAGAAATTCCTGGCATTCAGCCTTTTCAAACAATTAACACTGAAAGGCCATTATCATGAAGTATTATTCAAGCCTCATACGGTGAATGTATTTTAAAACACAGGACCTCGTTTTGGACAGCATTGGGCTTTCTACAAAGACACAAGCGATCAAATTAATTATGTTCACCAGACGTCTCTCTACCAAAATCTTTGATTTCACAGCGCATCAGAATGGAAAAGGAATTTCAGTAAGAGTATGAATTTAAATTGATTAACAAGTCACTGAATACATCAGAAGCTTCAAACAATCCGAACTTGTGGCACAAGAAATTTGACCCTGGGGACAAAGATAATAGTCAAATATATTTTTGTAAAAAAATGTGTGTTCACATTCGCATTACTTTGATTAACAACTGCAGAGTACAAAATGTATTTCGTTGTTCTTTTGTTCATCACTTCAAAGCTAAATAATAATCAGTCAATTTCAGAAAATTTAAATTCATTCGGTAAGATGTCAGTGATTGTCGTTCTTCACTTTCAGCATGTTTGAATATTTGATCACAGGAACTACCTCTTCCTTCTCGGCGCTGACGAGATCACGCCATTCCTCTGTCACATGACTGAAGTCAATCTTGTTCATTGGTAGTTTCACATCTCCAATTGCGTCATGCTTAGAGAAGCGGTCAAAGTCGTACACCGTCATCACCAGTGTCTTCCCTCCCAGCTCGATATAGGGCACCTGGGAAGAAACATGAGAACCACGAGAAACATGAGAACCGCGAGAACCATGAGGAGCAAAATGACACACAGAAACCCAAGTGGGCTCTTACAGTCGCCACATCTCTCAATCTTAAACTATGGTCAAATTGAAATAGTCTGACTATTGTTGACAACTGTACTACTCCAGCTTAGTGTTGGTAGTGGACTTCCCAAACTGGCAGCCAGATTGCAGTGCATGCGCCATGCCACTGCCAGGCCCAGGAAATCACTTTGTCTCCGTCCTCCTCCTCTAGTCCTGCCTGTGACGGACAGGCAGCAATCAGTCTTATCTGCCAGTGAGCCGGGGCTAAGGAAAGGGTGCTGCTGGAGGGGATGGTGAAGAGGGTATGAGTGAGGGGGGGTGTCTAGGATTTGATTCTTAATTGCCTCCCAATTGAGCCGTTTTCCAGACAAAACTCATTATACGCGTGAACTTGTCACACAACATGGTGACAAACTAGCCGATTGCCTAGAAACAAGATAAGACTTCTGAGGTTTGTCCTTGACACTATCGCCACATTGATGAAAGAACACATTTTAATATCGGCACCAACAGTGACCACACATCTCTGCTGGTCGGATAAAGGCAGCTTCATTTAGTTATCATGTTTTCTAAATAAAAATATACAAAAACATTCTGCAGGTAATTCACCACACTGGCAACTGGCATTCAACATCACCCCCGTATGCTACTTACGCATCACTGCAGACAAACACCTGTGCTCGAGTAGCTCTTTACCACTGGTAGAACACCTCACCTCGTTCTGCACAGCTGAGATGGCTACAATCACACATCCGAAACTGAGAAATGTACGTGTCAATTTAGACCAGAGAGGGAGAAAAAGACGGGAATGAAAAAGGCGAGATGGAGCGTTGCATCTGCCTGAGTTGCTGCTAATCAGACAGAGGCCGTGCAGATGAGGAGGCAGTCTGTCAGCAGCTTGTTACTGGGCCAGCTGCTCTGTGTCTACACACGTTGCAGAGAAAACTCACCACAGCAAGCAGAGGACTCAGTAAAGAGCCAACAGTGAGCCGGCGGCTGGGTTAGCGATGCTGCTACCACCCTGAATCACGTGACCCGGAGGCTGCTATTTCGGCCACTTTGCCTTACTTTCTCTGCTATATCCTCTTATGTCTACCATCTCAATTCATAACCTCTGTCAGTGAAACATAGAAAAGGTGCCTGATAATTTTCACTGTGTTAAAAATCAACCAAATCAGTCAATTCAGTTTGTACATTCTGCCCTTGTCTTATTCCTTTTTATGGACATGATTCAGAGGCAAAACCCTTCCCCAAGTTAACTGCTGCTTAGGACAAACTACTTCCACTACAACTCCATTACCTTGAATTGGAACTGCTCATTGAAGGTGGGGTTGAGTGTCTTCCGGTGGACCTTGGTCTCAAACTTCTTCTTCTTGTCAGGCAGCAGGTAGACCTTGACGTAGGGGTCTGAGGTGCCACCCATGTCCATGGCGGGAAGGTCGGCTGCCTGGATAATCCCCACTATGAGCTGAGGGGAGGAACGATGGAGGGGAGAAGACAGAGACATAGTCAGCACCTCAGTCTTACCCATAGTAGCACCAGAGCCCCAGCTATTATCCCACCAACATTCTAAGAGAACACTGTACTTCGGTTAAACTGGCATAACGCTTGGCCTTAGCCCTGGTCCAGGACACTATGGCTGAGAAACTCAGCTCCAAACCAGCAGAACTGATGTCATAAGCCACCAAAATGTATATTTACTTATGAGTATACATTTAAGAGACTAGGAACCAATCAAACCAAAGCCAAATTACCAGTAACAGAATTTGTCCATGGGCATTGTTTGTCAGCATGTTCACTCACTGGTTTAAAAAGAAAAAACACTTACTATTGCTCCCCACACTATCCCCTGCTATCTATGATGCCAGCTTTCTGATCGATGTGTTTTCATTTGTGTGAACTGCGAACAATGGATCTCTGTCCGGCAGTGCCAAGCCAGCTACCTGAATCGTGAGCGTGGTAAATGTAGATCCTTGGCATTTTTATTTTACGATTTACACTACCGTTTAAACGTGTGGGATCACTTAAAAACATGATTGTTTTCCAAAGCAAAGCAATTTTATTTGTCAATTAAAATAACATACAATTTATCAAAAATTCGGTGTGGTCATCATTAATGTTGTAAAGGACTTATAGTTGGAAATAAATTTTTTATGGAATATCTACATAGGTGTACAGAGGCCCATTATCAGCAACCATCAGTCCTGTTGCATTTGCACGTTATGTTTGCTAATCCATGTTTATAATTGTAAAAGGCTAACTCATTATTTGAAAACCCTTTTGCAATTCTGTTAGCAAAAATGTAAAATGTTGTGCTGATTTAGGAAGCAATAGAACTGGCCTTAAGACTTGTTCATTATCTGGAGCATTAGCAATTGTGGGTTCAATTACGGGCTCAAAATGGCCAGAAAAAAATACTTTCTTCTGAAACATGTCAGTCGTTTCTTGTTCTGAGAAATGAAGGCCATTTCATGCAAGCAATTTCCAAGAAACTGAAGTCCTTGTTCAACACTGTGTACAAAGGCAATCCAACACTGTGTCAAGCAAATCCAACATGTGGGAGGTGCTTCAGGAAGCATTAGGGGAAATCTCATCAGATTACCTCAACAAACTGACAACTAGAATAACAAAGGTCTGCAAGGCTGGAATTCCTGCAAATAGAAGATTCTTTGACAAAAGCAAAGTTTGAAGGACAGTTATTTTTACAATTAAAAAACATTTTGTACTTTGTCAATGGCTATTTCCTATACATTTTCCTATATTTCCTATTCCTCATTTCAAGTATGTTTTCAGGGAAAACAAGGACATTTCTAAGTGACCCCCAACTTTTGAACAGTAGTGTGTCTCTGTAGCATCCCACTTCTTCAACCTTGGTGTAAAATATGGGGGCGTATTCTTCCCCAGCTCTGTTGGTTTTTCCTTTTACACATGACTCTCTTATAGTTTTGTAGGCACCCTTTGCTGCATATATCATCTGAGTGTATTTCGATTCAGTTTTATTATATTATAAAACATACCAAAGCTGCCTCAGCCATTATGTTGAAGTGGCAGTCTCTCAGATAGTTTAGCATTTTATCCTTAGTTGAGGCTCTTTGTCTTGCCTCATTGGTGAGGTTGTGCCAATGAAGGGACTGATTACAACTCTACTATGCTAAAAGCTTCCAGGCATTTGTTTTGGAACACACATTCACTTGAAATGTCACTTGCCAAGTCCTTCTTTAATAACAGGTGTTCATTAAGTGAAATGTATACTTCACTGTGGGTGCTACTCCAAAAAATGGTGTACATTGTGAGAAATCAGAAGACAGAGGGAAGGTGTTCGATTTCAGACATTTTCCCCAGCTTAGTGATGAGCCTTGAGGATATTGTAGTGTTGAATGCTGAGCTGCAGTCGATGAACAGTGTTCTCACATAAGTGTACTGCTCGTCTAGGTGGGATAGGACACTCAATCGAGATTGTGCCATATGTGGATCTGTTGGGGAGAGATGCAAATTGGAGTGTATCCGTGGTTTTAGGGATAAGCAATTGAGAGACAATTTCCAACGGAAACAATGATCAAAAACAGCAGTCGAAGAATGACTCCCATATCAAGGGGAAGATGCAGATGAGTGGGTCAGACGTAGCTCTTCCCACCACAGCAAGACGTGATATGGATGCAGAACAACTACTGCTGACAGGGATGGTCGCTCTCTAAATAGTTGGTGTGATTCAACCTGATTACTCGAATCAACACCTATGTTTTAAGCATTTAGAATTTCACCTTAACTTTTTTTAAGAAGATCTCTCAGACAAATATGGCCATCCTGAATGGTGTGCCAGACCAGTACTTGGGGATAGATTGTTTTTGAAAAGTCAATATCAGATGTCACGAATAACCTTGAAATTACTAGCATTGACGTCTCACTAACTGTGAGTCCCTGTAGACAGTACACTGATGAGCCATAACAGTATGAACACCTGCCTAATATGCTGTTGGTTCTTCGTGTACCGCCCCGCCGAGGAATAGACTCTACAAGACTCCTGAAGGTGTCCTGTGGTATCTGGCAAAGACATTAGCAGAATATTCTTCAAATCTTGCAAGTTGCGAGGCGGATACACCATGGATTGGACCAGCACATCTCACAGATGCTCAATCGGATTGAGGTCTGGCAAATTTGGAGGCCAAGGTAACACATTGAACTCATTATCATGTTCCTCAAGCCTTGAACAATGTGAGCAGTGTGGCAGGGCGCATTATCCTGTTGAAAGAGGTCACAGCCATCAGGTACCATCAGTACCATTGCCATGAAGATGTGTACTTGATATGCAAACCATAACACCATGAAAACTTTGTGACTTGTGCCACAGTAGAACTTCTGTCAGTTCGGACCAATTGTGCATCGATTAGCCTTGGGTGTCCAACACACTGTCGCCAGTTTCGAGTTTGTCCCTCCTTGGACCACTGGCAGTAAGTACACACCACTGTTGACCTGCCGTTTCAAAGATGCTCTGATCCAGTCATCTGGCCATAACAAGTCAGCATTTGTGGAAAGTCCCTCAGGTCTTTAGTCCTGTCCAGAACTGATTACTCACCATTTAATCTACCCAGACCTTGATGTGCCCGTGTCAGGAGATGATCAACGTTCTTCGCTTCCAACATACTGTTTTGGCTCATTAGTTTATAAATATCTTTGCATTTGGATTCATGCCAAGTTTTCATAAAAAACCCATGTTGCAAAAATAGTACAGTTTCAAGTATAATATAAATAATGTCCATGTTTTAATAGCAGAAATGGTAGGAAGGCCTTTATTGAAGTCATCATTCAACTGTAAGTTTTATCACTGAGGACAGTTTCTGAACTCATTTGATGTAGAGAAATATGGGTTGGGCCCCGGGACAATAAGATTCACTACATGATTTCTATTCTCATTAATATTTTGTATTATAATTGTTGTGTTTTTAATTGCATTTATTTTGTAAATTCTAATCACAGTGTTTCCTTGTGAATGAGTCTTAATGATGATTTCCCTGTATGAATAAAATAAAAAGTTAAAAAGATTAAATCCATTCTCCTTCATGTAACTAAACCGCAACATAATATTCCAGTCATACTTGGTCAGTTGGTTTAATACCTTCTCTGGATATAGCATTAGAGAACGCTTATGCACATATTTACGCAAAACTTCTTAGTTTACCTTACTTTTGGGCCGTTGACATCCATGCTGTCATGTTTTGGCTTGATGGGGTTCTAAATAGCTTAGCAGAGACAGTCATGAGGCCATACCTCATGTCTTGGAGGTCTTTAAATCGAGGTCTCAAATTGTAAAATTAGAAGTTACTTTCCAAGAACCTTCCGCTAACATCTGCAAGTGTTGCTCTAGACTGTTTCACAACTTTTTTTGGCAGTGGTAGCTCCAAAGCTGTTGCTCTGCAAGCATCTCATTGGAATGGCTAATGACGAGGTCCAATGTGAATTTATAGTATGCCCTTTTTCCCGGTTACGTTTGGCCAAAAATGGCATAAGTGATATTGGGAGGCAGGGCAAACCCGTATGGCTGTATAGAGAAAAATTTATATAAATTTGGTCCCACAGATATGTAATCAGAACATTTCTCAAAAGGAGATGAATTTGTTAAATCGTTCAAAAATACATCCACCATAGCTTTTCTTGGAGTTCCATATCAAAAGGGAAGGGAATGGGTGGAATTAAGGTAGTACTCCTAAATAATAAAACCCACTAAGGTTTGAGCTGAGGCAGTATTATGGCAGCAAGCAGTTGAGGTCAGGACCTGTCAGAGCACTAAAGTGAGAGGCCTTCACCACAACGGTCTAATCATTTATAACCATGCTGGGGGGGCCAGAGAGGCTGATTGACCTGCCAGTCACAGCCCCTTCCTCCAAGGCCTCTTGGGGTCGCCTAGTCAGTCAATCAACTTCCTATCACACAGCCATGAACGAGCAATCTGGCGGTGGGACCGCGGCACTCAGCCATGGAGATCTAGGGCAGTCAGCGTGGGTTACTACGGCAAGAGAAATGGGTGGATTGGTGCAGCAATGCTGGATATTGGTCAATAATTCAACAATTCAGATTACTGCGCAAAAGCATGGCTCGTTGGAGACTGTGGTGGGACTTCAGCCGTACAATGACCATGATGGGTGCAGTACGATGGGGGTGGACGAGGATTGTGGGAAAATGAGATCCGGGGACAAAAGCATATACTTCACAGTCAGTCAAAATACAGAACACAAGATCACCGCATGGAAGGAAGATAGAGGGAAATAACGGGGGAAATATTGTGTCGGAATTTCCTGATCCTAAAGCTTAAACATTATTATATTACCACCTCACCCGGAATGCTCGCCACTGTATATAGTTTGAACATAGGTAAAGCAACTAGGGGAAATAATATTATAAATACCTATATCATATTTTCTAAAGTGTCATTAAAATTGCAAGACAGTAATTATGGGCGGCTTAGTAGCCAGGATCACAATACAGCTTACAAAGCTGTGGACAAAACCTCAATGGGATGCTAAAGTAGCTTTACATGGCTAAAGATCACCGCTATGTGTCTGTTAACTCAAACACTGCCCTTCAGATTTCTCCATAGCAATACAACACGCAAACATTGTCAGATGTCCTGTTACCCAGTGTCCCAGAGAATTTACTGTGAATCTGTACCCAAAGAGTCATCGCCATCGTCTCTAATAGAATAATGGGCCAAGAGGCATGAGACAATGACTAAGCAGTTGTTTAATTAAAATATTTCACAGGAAATTCAAATCAGCTGTGAGAACCTCTTCATTCTATGATTTAAAACACAGGCCACATGACCACAGTAATTAGTCAGATTCAGACTATTTGAATATTAAATACAATCTGAACAGCTCAACAGACATGATCACTAGTACAGTTCATATCAGATTATCTGGTAGGCAGTTGGCTATAAACTCCTAACCTTCATGAACCAGTTGGGATATTAAAACATCCTCCCACCATCAGGTTGTAAATGTGTCCGTTTCCAGTTTGCTAGTTTGCTCATTGTGTTCAGTTAATCAGGTTGCGTCTGTCTGTCTATTTGCCCATAGCTGAATGATGTGCGCAACATAAGACACTCATGGTGGTGGTAATGGTTTTCAAAGCTGACAGCACATTACACAGTTTCTTTTTAATTTTTTTTGCTAGGACTGCATTAATCAATCGAGCAAGAGGGCAGTATTGTTAGAAATGTATTAGAGTAGCCCCTAAGACAACCATGGCTTTGGCTTTCAAATGGAATTGTCTATTTATATCGGAGTAAGACCCATTAAGCGTATTATAAAAAATAGACACAACATTTTGTGATAACAGTACCTTTTTGACATGAAGACAAAAGCCATTAATTACAATATGTCCATATACACAAACAGTATGGTCCAGATATATTTGGACACTTACACAATCTTCAAAATGTGTCTCTGTACGCCAGCACAATGGATTTGCAATGGAACAAGGGAGCAAAAATATCGTATGAAACGTTTAAGAATTGCAACCCTTTGGAGTCTCCTTATTTCAAGGGCTCAAATGTAGTTGGACAAATGACTGCTTGAAGTCTGGAAAGCATAGACATGACCAAATGCTGGGTTTCCTCCTTTATGCCAGGCCTTTATTGCAGCTGTCTTCAGTTGTGTGTTCGTGGGACTTTCTGCCTTAAGATTTATCTTCAGCAAGTGAAATGCAAGCTTGATCTGGTCGAGATCAGGGGATTGACTAAGCCATTGCAAAATATTCCACTTCTTTGTCTTAAAATACTTCTGGGTTGATTTTACAATATGTTTTGGGACATTGTCCATCTAAAGTGAAGCGTCGTCCAATCAATTTAGCTGGATCTGGCTGAATCTACAGCCGACAGTATATCCTTATACACTTCCGAATTCATCAGGCTGCTTCTGTCTTCTGTCTTAATCAATAAATAATATTGACCCAGTGCCATTAAAAGCCATGCATGCCCATGCCATCATACTGCCTCCACCGTGTTTTACAGATGATGTGGTATGCTTCGGATCATGAGCCATTCCAAGCCTTCTCCATACTTTTTTCACTCCCTCATTCTGGTACATCTTAGTTTCATCTGTTCAAAGAATGCTGTTCCTCAACTGGGCTCCCTTTTTTTTTAGATCTTTTTGGGGGGAAATCTAATCTAGCCTTTCAATTCTTGAGGCTCATGAATGGTTTACACCTTTGTTGACCCACGGTATTTGCTCTCGTGAAGTCTTCTGTTCATGCTAGACTTGGATAATGATATACCTACCTCCTGGTGAGTGTTCTTCACTAAGCTGGATGATGTGAAGATTAGTTTTTTTTACCATGGAAAGGATACTATGATCATCCACCCCTGTAGTCTTCTGTGGTCATCTGGGCTTTTCTGTATTGCAGAGCTCACCAGTGCGTTCTCATTTTCTCAGAATGTTGCAAACTGTTGATTTGGGCACCCCTACTGTTCCTCTGATAGATTTGTTTGTTGCAGCCTAAGGGTGGTCTGTTTCATTTGCAATGAGAGCTCCTTTGACCGCATGTTGTGGGTTTACAGCAACAACTTCCAAATGCGAATGCCACACCTGGAATCAACTCCAGGTCTTTTACCTGCTTAATTGATGAAGAAATAACAAAGGAATAGCCCACACCTGTCTATGAAACAGCTATTAGTAAACAGCCAAAATAGCAAAACATGTGTCTGTGTCCAATTATTTCTGGACCTAACTGTAGATACAAACAGTTTTAGGAAATACAACCCTACATTTTCCTTTACTAAACACGCTGTGTGTGGAGACACAATTGACAAGGGGAGCTGTGAAAAGTACTATTTTGATCAGCCAAGAAAAATACATTTTAACTTCCAAAAAAGCTACGTGTTTAATTAGAAGTTTCAGTAAGTCCGTAGCATCCCCCACTTGAAAAAGTTTGGCACTGGTAGCCCTCACATTAAGCACCTAGGGGAGGCAATTTACTTTTGACAGTTGTTTCTGCTGCACCTGGAAATGTCATTGCCTGTTTGGCATTCTGACTTAACTCCCGTAAAGTGGGAAATTAGTACAAAAAAATATATTAATATAATCATGTTAGTACCTGGCCTTGAGCACTGTCAGATTAAGTCATTTAAATTAATAATTTTTTAAAACCATCCAAATGTATTAAGTTCATTTACATATTCCCATATTTTGGCTTGGAGTAATGGAGCTGCTAGTAGACAATATATAGGGACAATAAATAACATCAATACAATACATAAAATCCATACAGAGTTGACATACATATGGGCTGTGAGGATCTAAGACATCGGATGAGCGTTAAATATATCCTACACATTAATCAACAATTGATGTAATAATTTACAGGTATACAGTTCCATTATATGAATCTATCCAGATTCAGGGAGATGAAAAGCTCTGGGTGCAGTAAAGGGCAGCTGTGACCATGGAGTCTGTGGAATAGATGGACGGTTTCTGATGGCCAAACCAGAGGAAAGAAATGTTTCAGGTGCTGGGACTTGTTGGTCATGATTGAACTGTGATATTATTTTTCAGGCCAGCCCGCCATTAAATAAACTTCATGGGGAAATCATGACTTTGCAGCCTGTATGATTTGTTTTCTCTCGCACAAACCAGTCCATACGGGATCTGAGTTCATAACCAGTCAGTGCACATTACTCTTGGATGGTTAAATGGGAAACAACAAAAGAGGAATAATGATCTGTAAAATGTACAAACAGGCAAGCAATTGAAGGAACAATTTCAAGGCCCTTTTCATGCCGTTTTGACCTCAACAAATATCCCAGAAGAAATCACAAACATACACTGTAGGACTATGATAAAAACCTGAAATGATCTCTGTAGACTAAAAACTACATAATTTACCCGCAGCAACAAATTCTGTGGGAAATTTAAAAAAACAATTACAACAGAGCTTTAGGGAGAAGTGACATTCATGTAGTGATCAAGATTTGTCCAACACTTGAATAAAAGTCATCTTAAAAAGTCAGCAGTATTATTGGAGATCTACGTCAGTCACAGAGCTGCCCTGGTAATTGCTGTCTGAGAACCTACAGCAGTGGTGGGCAACTCAAGTCCTGGAGGGCTTAAATACTTGATTTCATCCTCTCCTAATCAGGGATTGAATTCAGTTCAATAGACTAGCAGGTAGAAGAAAACAACAAAAAACAGCAGCTTAGTCACAACTGCACCTGCAATTGTGACTAAGCGCCAAGAAGCAGGTCCAGACGGAATGATCCCGAAACCTCATCCCAGGTCCCTCCCCACCGTCACGGCTCCACACGGGTACACAAACAAGCGAAAACCCAAAGGGTATATGAGAGGAGATGTCATATTCCTCATCTTGTCATGGTTTTCACTGTAGCCTCTCAGAATTCACCCTCTTTCACAGGTCAATTGTAGAATGGTAAATGGTTTGTCATGAATGTGGTGGTTCCTCTTTTCACTTATTGAAAGGGAAATTAATATGGTAATTATGTTGAATATGGGAAATGACATTATTTCCTTTCTATCTCTTTCGTGGCTTGGTGCGGCTTCCAGGCTCTGGGTACCAAATCCTTTACTGCCCTGATGATCTCATTACTCCCCCAAAACCCCATTCTAATGGAGGCCTGGAGCAGTAGCAATCACTGGCGCTTAACCAAGAGAAACAGGCCAAGACATTTGACCATTCAGGACCTTTTCGTTCTCTCCACTCAGTGAGGTCTTGCTCTACTGAACTGAGCAGGCCACATTACTTTTAAACAAAATGAAGGCTTAGTCGTCCTGTCCCTATCCCAGGCACCCCCTGTCTCCAAATTCTCTGTATCGGGGAAGAGAACAACTAGTGGACCAATCAACTGTGCCAGACACTCTTGGACTGCGCCAATCTTTTCACTGTGATTGTTGCTAGTATTCGCACATCATCTAAACACAGGGGTTCTATATTTACAAATCAAACGCAATGTGATATCATAGGCAAATGCTACAAGTTCAAGGTCAGTGTCAGAAATATTCAATACAAAATAATAAATACAAATAAAAACAAAACACCATTAATTTGGTTTTCTTAACGTTCCAGGAGGTTAGCCAGGTAAGACAAGCCCATTAAAAATAAGTTGTGTGCATATTATGTCTTCGTGCAGAAAGACAAGGGCACTTTCGTTTTAGACTGATCAGTTTCACACAAAACGAGTGGCTTATTTCCACATTGCATGTCATGGAACAATATACACGTATTATAATACCATAACTGGTATTTAGTTATAATTATGACAACCTGTAAAACCATTTCCAATAATGGAACTACTGATCAGGTGAGAGTAGGGGGAAGTTGTGATATACAATTACAGTTAGCCAATCACCTTTGAATGCCAGGCATACATTCAGCCTATACGGCATACACTGTAACCATAATCATCAGCCTATAACCTTCAGCCACTGGAAACATGCACCCATGTGGATGAGACAGAGTAATGTGTGTCAGTGGCTAATTTCAGGCTGCTCTGTCAGCTCTGCTCATGACAGGGGGTAAAGCAGGGCCCCAGTGAGGGAAAACAGAGCTTCTCCATGCTGCCTTCTATCACACAACATCTGGAAGTTTATCTGCTTTCCTAGTAACCGTCCTTTTGTAACCCAGATGCTGGAAAACAGACAGCAGATGTGGTCTGGAGGGGATGGTGTTTGGTCAAGGACAAAAGAGTGCACTTTTACAAACAATGGAAACCGAAATACCCTGAACATACAGTATAATGCATTATCTGGGTTAGGCTACGTATTCAAAAATATTTGTTTATGGGTTGATGTGTGGAGGGGGGGTGATTATACTTACGCAGGGGAGAGCTTTCGGACAACAACGACACAACGACAGTGACAACGGATATCGGAGGCAGACCCTTACCGTATTCTCAGTGAAATTGTAATCCAGGCTGAACTGTAATTTGCCCAGTTTCTGTTCCTCCTTGGGCTCTGGCTCTTTCTCCGTATCGGTCAGGCCTGTCTCGGCGTCATCCTCATCCTTCAAGGCCTGAAGGAGACACCCACCAACAGTCAGTGACCTCCGTGTGCCGCCTGCGCCAGCCCCTTAGGTAGCTGCCGCCCTGCCCCGCCCAAGACCCGCCAGCGGGTGGGCCGGTGGGACGGACTCCTGAAAAAAGCTGCCTCTCTTTGGGAGGGGGTGTATAATGGAGGAAGCGAGCACTAAGACACCACAGCGGTTAACACCAGGACATGCTCGGTGATGCACAAGCCTTGGGTCCGGGACCCATGATGCGGTTCAAACAATCTGTGGGTGTTTCGGTCTGAGGGGTGTTGGGGGCGGAGAGAGATCCAATGATGGAGCCAAGAGATGGGAATAACGGGCGGACAGTCAAGGAAGAGGGGGGACAGAGATATGCTGAGATGGAGATTGAAAAAGAGAAAGAAGGAGAGACATGTAGAGAGACTAAGGGAGAAGGTGAGATCGGGAAATTAACACATTTACTAAGTGAGAGGTTGACAAAGAAACGAGAAGAGGAAAGAGACAGCGTGACAGAATCAAGGAGGCAGTGTTTGAGAGAGCGAGAGAGGAGAGAAAGACAAAATGCTTCTGCAGACCACAAACAATTCCCTTGATATTATTTCAAGCAGATCAGTCTCTGGGCCAAAACAAATCAACGGGGGAATGTCAACAGATGGTGAAGAAGAAGACAAAGAAGAAGTAGAGAAAGTAGAAGAGAAATTAGAAGAAAAAGTTAATGTCGAAGTTTTCCTTCACGAGCCTCGTTCTGAGGTGAAGCTGTTGATGGTGGGGAAGGTGAGTTGAGGCAGGGGGGCAGTCAGTTTGTTATTGGTAAGCATGCGATAGAAGAGGCAAAAACTAGCTCTCAAGTTCATTCATTGTCAAAGCCTTCCAAAGGTCAGACACTGTCAGACTGTCATTGTGGCATGCAGGGCATTCTCAGTGGACCAGGGTTGTGACCCCCCACATTCTCAGTCTCCTTATCAGTCACCCATCAGGAGACACCATCGCATTGTCAGAGCCCTCAGCTGCATGTGGAACCCCGCGCCGATGGAAGCTAGAAGCAACATGCCAGCGGTAGAGCTAGGTGTTGGTAAGAGGGGTTGTCATGGACATGGAGGGCCTGCCCGGTTCATTTTCAGGATGCTTGTGTGAAAGCAATGAAGGCTGAACAACATTCATTTGTTTGGAATTTGTGTGGCCCATTTTTGTCTTCTCCCGCGGCAATCAAATGTGTTAAAATGTCTTCACTAATTAAAACAATTAAAGATGGGCGTTTGCTTGCACACAGAGAGGAGTACAGCAGGTAAAATGATTAAATACTGAAGAGACATCCGTGCGCCATACTAAGAATGTGCACTACATAGATATTTTATTGGGTTTAGTTAATCAAGTTATTTAGGTCAATCTTCCTTTTGACTTCACTTATGTATTTAGCTATTATATGACTAAGCCTTTTTTAGCACCGGATTCAAAACAGCATTTAACAGTAACCTAGCAGCTTAATCATTCTACCTTAGCTGACAGGCTCGTCTTGTTTTGAAATACAAGATCGAAAAGGAGCCCGATAACGTTGCGAGTAAAAGAAAAAAAAAATCAATGATGTTCAACCTTGTCAAAGCGCTACCAGTGCTCATTTCATACATATATATATACACATATATATGTGAATATGAAGGACCACACATATATAGAGTAGATATACATGTACTGTATGCATAGTTACATATATTGGTTTCAGTGGTTATCAAGAGGCTATCAAAACGTCAGAGCAGCAGGCTTAAGGAAGATCCAACAACAATTGGGAACCTACCGCCAGTGACAATCCCGCATAGTCATCAGACACAACACATAAGGAGGACATAGAAGGAAGAAACACAAATTAAAACAACCACACACAGGAGTTACCACAAGAGCCTGGGCACACCAGGAGAAATGACCTATCCGCCTCTGGATAATTTAACCCATGGTCCGGTACACTGTACTAACCACTAGTGATTTTCAATAGGCAACCAATAGAAATGCTGTATTGGCAGCGAGTAGCCATATGGCTTAATGTTTACTTGCAGCAGCTCCCTGCAGAGAAACTGTTTTATATTTCAATAATAATCATTCTAGTGATTGTCATTCTATGGGCACATCATATTAAAGCTTGTGAAATGTCAGGGCTATTGTGAAGCTGGCAAATTGTCACCGGGAACAATGACAATACAGAAGCCTCTACAAATCAAAGAATTTGAGCTTCAACACTCTTCGGTATGAATCAGATGCTCTCTCGTTATCAGACTGAGTAATACCTCTGTATCTTTGGCCCGTGTAGCTATTAAATTCCCAAAGACAACATAATCTCAAAAGGCTTTGTCCTCCACCTCCCAATTCAATGTGTCTGATTGATGATGTGAGCAGTGTTGACGTGGACAGAATAAAAACGATACTGAATTTGTCAGAAGAGGGCGGTATTAAAAACCTTCATTAATGCAATTAGTAAGCAGTGTTGAAGTGTTGTGTGTTCCATATCCTCTCTGTGTGCGTTGGAGAGGGAGGGCAGAATTAATTCACTCCCCTAGCTGGCAATTAGCTAACGTCATTTCTCTGGGTTGATACCACTTAATTGCAAAGCATACCATACTCGGCACTCATTGCTCTTAACACATGAAAAATACTGAGGGGAACAGAAAGAGCGATAAACACCTGCATTTGTAATGTTCCAGCAGTCAAAGTGGACGTCAGGTGTCAAGTGAGAATCAAAGCTGTCGTGTGTGTATGGCCGTCAAGTGGTCTTCTTGGGTGAGAGTTTAATGTAAACTGTGTGGTAAATTGTGTGGTGGTAATTACTTTGGATTATCCAATTTTTTTTGCATGTTTCTGTTGGCATATATTATTCTTAGCATTGACTAAACATGTTTTTGTTGGCATATACACAATATATCATTCATAGAGTGTTTATGTTGGCATATAGTATATTATTCTTTGCATGGACTAAGCATGTGTGTGTTGGCAGTGATCATCATGTATAGAATAGGAGGTCCCAGCCAATCACAGATAGTAAGAAAAAGACTTGCAATGTATACACATTTATGTCATTCTATGGCCATTGAGACATCAAACTTTCAACTTAAAATTTTTGTTACATTATGCATTAACATCATGCAGGAAACAAGATCAACAGGCCTCATCAGTCAGTGCTGGTAGCTAACAAAACACAATACCTGAAATCAATAAAGCTTGTGGCGGCGGTTGTCTTTACCTCGGTTTTTGCGCCGTCATTCACGTCCATCATGTTGATGGCATTCTTGCCCTTGTCTTTGCCCTTCTTTTTGTTCTTCTTCTTAAATATCCACTTTTTGCAGACGCAGAAGCAGCAGGAGAGGACCAGGACTATAGCCACAAAGGCAATGGATACGATTGCCCAATTAGGCACTGGAGAAAGACACACGAGGGCACAGGTTATGGGAATATATGTAAAAGAAATAGCCCTACCTGAATAAAGAAAACCTGACCATTGCTTTCGATTCTTCTTTTTCTTCAAATGTCAGAAAAGTATCTCTAAGAATGTGTCATCTGTTCCCATAAAGGCCTAATATGAACCCAAATGCCTTGCTACCATATCCCCCATCTAATGAATGAATCAGACAGAGGGACATTGAGGCTTCTTGTCAAAGTGAGAGTCAAGGGCAGCAGGATAGGCGAGGACATACTGACTGACTGACTGACTGACTGACTGACTGACATAAGGTTGAGCAGATGAAAGATTTTGGGCGATGGAAGCAGAAGGCAGGAACCTGGATCTGCTGCACAGACACGGACTACTTGCGAACGCCTTCGATTAGAAAAGTTCTTAGTGAAAGGTGTTTCGGTGAAAATCCTCTGTCAAACTATTGAAATAACAGATGCTGCTTTTTCCCTAAATGGTCTCGTCCCAGATTTACGCTGTGATGTTACACACATCACACACACAGCAACCATCACCTCCTCATAAAGTAGGTACAAAAGTAGGTTGTTAAAATGACCAGAGGGGAGGTAGAATGGCCAGATTCCTGCAGTCTCCTACATTTTTGAGGGATGATTACAGGTTCTGCTCACAAAGCATCAAACACCTGGCAAACCACATCTTTTCAACTGAGATCTGGATTCATAGTGACTTTGGGTTCTTGGTCACCTCTCTAAACAAGGCCCTTCTATCCGATTGGACAGTTTGGCCAGGGAGCTGTTCCATTTAAGAATGATGAAGGCCACTGTGTGCTTGGGGACACTGCTGTAGAAGTTTTCGCACCCTTCCCAAGATCAGTGCCTCCATACAATCCTGTCTAAGGGCTCTACAGACAACAACCTGAAAGTCATAACTTGCTTTTTTTGTTCAGACATGCACTGTCAAATGTGGCACTTCATAAAGACAGGGGTACACACCTTTCTAAATGATGGCCAATCAAGAAGCAGGAGGGAACCAGGACCATAGCCACAAAGGCAGTGGAGTGCAGATTCATTCTGATATCAGTTTGGAAATCATACTTTGCCAAAAGTTCAAGGTGTGGCTTGCACATGTGTTATGTCGACAGCAAAGTTCTGTTGGTGTAATTTCCATTGAGTATGTAAATATAATGCGTCTCAGCACTTTATTTAAATGTTATGCAAATTGAAATGTCATCCCAATAACTCTCATAAGGGTGAATAGGCCGTGACTAAAGAGCAGCGCTATAAAACGTAAATATGGCGTCTGGCAACAGCCTATGTTAATCACTGATGTAGTAGGCACACCATCTGAACATTACACTCATATGACAAGGCAACACCTGGAGGAGGTAGTCTCTATACGGAGAATTCCCTGGCTGCACACAGGTCCAGTCTGAGGAAGACTGATGTTCAGCAAGAATGCTAATGATATTGTGGGGATTTGACTGTCATGTCTAGAGTTCCCCTGCTTGTGATGAGTAAATAAGTGGTTTCCATTTTTAGCTCAACCTATTGATTCCTTTCATATATATTGCGAGTCAGTCTTTTTCATTGCATGTTGGCCATACGAAACAGGTAATTACAATACACAGTTTCGCAGAGAGTCGCTTTCCAACTAGATCCGGCCAGGGATGTTTATTGTGCTTTTTACATAATACAAACAATTCATTGGGTCACATTAATTAATGTCAATTACATTATGATATTTATACCCAATTAGTTTACAGTGGGTGTATTGTTTTTTAACGTGTTCTACATGATAAGATCATTATGGCAGGCAGACATAGACCAGCCCCACAACCCCCCACTTAACGCCCATGAGGTAAAAACTCTCCACCACTACTGGATCTGAGAAACAGTTCCTCCAACATGTCCTGTATAGATTCAAGGTAATTACAGAATGTTCATGAGCATAGTAAGGATCACAAAAGAAATAACACTCTGTACATCATCGAGAAACAAATTCAACATTTGTCTACTTTCAGTGTTATCTTTTAGACTATATCGGTGGGCCACAAAAAAACACATCAGAGATTTACAGTATATTACAATCTTTTTTCCCTGGAGTTCTGGCTGTCCAGCGCATTTCCCTCACCACCTCAACGGTTGAATGGGACGGGAAAGAAAAGAAAATCAATGTGCCGTTCACAAGATCGATAAGCACTCTCCTCAAGGAAAAACAGCGAGTGATGCTCTAAAATAACTTGAGGATCTTCAGCCTTGGCCTTGCAATGGTGTTGTGCTAATGGAAGTGACAATCTCCACCTGATGCATCCCATCTTGGCTCTCTTGTGCTGTGGTCACCAAAACATTTCAAGATCAGCTTATGTCAGGAACAAAGAAAAAACCCATGCCATATCATTCGGAATCTCGTTCAGAAACATGTTCGGTGTAACAGTAGACATTGTCTATCTATAACATTTCACAACCCGCGTCTTTCCTCTTGCATCATAGCTGATCCTAAAATCCCAAGTTTGGGCTGAGTGAAATCCTTTACTTTGCTTCACACATTGGCCAAAGCAGTGGTCTGAGACTGATACCTATGGGATACCGCCACGGGTTCCAGTGTTTGACCGGTTATTTTCGCCACACACAGCCGAGCAGACTATCTTTTAATGGAAGTGTCGGATATGTGGCAAGTTTCTATTTTACTGCTGAAAGCTGTGATAAGTCATCGTCCCACTGAAGGAACTGCTAAGCTGTGACACTTTTCAAATGGGAGCTCCGATAAAATTATTTCAATGACACAGCAGGAGTCGGAATAAATAGATGGACATAAAAGTTGAATTTGGCATTATTTTGATGAGGCAGACTGCACTGCAATTGGATCCTGTTGTGTATCATAAAACAGAATCTTTTTATACATGGTATCACCATCTTCTGAGGTTATTTACAATGTGTTGACATCAGCAGTGTGTGTATTATGACGTTCAGCCTGCTGCCATGAAATCCAATGCAATAACCCAGGCCTTATCTACACCATCGAGCGCGTCTCAAATACTGAAAGACACTTTCATGTTTCTTAATTAAAACAACCGAGTCCCTGAAAGCAATAAAAGCTTTCCGTAATTAACTGCATTGTGTTAGTGTCTGTTCTCTCATAAAAGCCCATTGACATCACGTGCACCATACTTCAACTAAATCACTATTTCCATCTCACACAATAGCGAAAACAGAAAAAAAAAACATTCTGTAGCAAAGAGCACCGGTTGATGGAACACGTGCAGAATTTTCACATTGTCAAAAAAAATAAACATTCAGTGTGCCACACAACAAGACACCTCCCTGGCATCCGGCAGTGAATATCAATAAGCACCTAATAAGTCGTCTTCCCTCCTCTGGATGGCTTAATGGATACAACAGGTTCTTATGGGTCACGGGCTCCAAACCAGGAGGTCCCAGACAGGGTCTGATACTCCTCTTCTATTTATTTGATAACCAGCAGGAATGGGGATCATTGAAATGAAAGCTGAGTTATCAGATGGGTTTTTAAGAAAACTTGCAGTAAACCAAATGGTATAAAATTCCGGTCTATTTAACTCTTGGCACTCAGAACCAAGCAAACAGTAGGGGTCTTCAGGCATCGTTTCAGATGAAAAATCTAATGTTATAATAATTAAAAGGGAGTTCTTTGTCACTTCATCTATAGTAAGGTGACCTCAATACTTGTAGCTGTAATTAATCACACCAGCCGACCATTTCAAAATCCTCCAGTATTGGTATTCACTCTCAAACACATACGGTATTTGGGCAGATTCTCCCAGTAAAAAGCTCTACATTATTATCTCGTTTTGGGCAGATTTCCATACAATCTAAGAGCTTCTGGCCACAGGGCAGAGGGATTCTGAGGGTGTTGGAGCTGTTCAATTTTCCTCAGAGGGGGTGGTTGATGGGACGAGCACATACTAATCAGTCACTTGGGGTGTGCCGCCAGGCATGGGGGGGGCTCCCTGCTTGTTATCACATTACCCACAGTCCTCTAAGGAGATGCTTCCTTCCATCTTTATTCAGAGGATCCAATAGACTGGCTCCTGAAGCGGGCAGAGGGTGGGTAGTGTCGGCTGATGTGTTAGGATAATAGACACCAAACCTTGCAACACAAACTAATATATTGTGACAGCACCCTGTTGGTCAATTAACCTCGACATTACATCTTGTTATGCCAACAACAGCAGCACCACCAGTCCTTGGCCTTTCTGCTGAGAAAAAAACTACTTTTAGAACACTGTTGAGCGCAACACGTACATTTACGAGCATGAACAGGTGTAAGCTGAACTGCTTTAAACAATGTCAGAAGAGTTAGTACACACAATTCAAATGACTGGGTTGATGGCAAACAGATTTGGTAGTCATTTAAACAAAACAATTCCCGTAAGTCGCTCTGTAAAAGATAATATGGAAAGTTACGACCAAGTAAAAATATAAATGCCCAGGCCCCAAGCACTACAACCAGGCAGGCAGGGGACCAGAAGTGTGGGCCAAGGTCTGCAAGTACAGGACTCTTTCGGAATGCTCTTCTTGTTTCCAATCTTCTGGCTCTGGCCATGATTTCTGACACCTCATGGCAGCCATACTGACCGCGTCTAAGAGTAGGGAGAGTACCGGGACCAGAGATGCGCAAAGTTTGGCATTGCTGTTCCCTAAAATTGTGTTTCCGTGTCAAAGCAGAATGATGGCTACGATACCACAAATTTTTTGTTAATTAATAATTTAAGGCATGTCTTTTTGCTAGTGGGGTTCAAAAACAAACATGCAACAAACACTAATAATGATGGTCACCCAAAAGCACGTGTCCACTGGCACAGAAAAAACTAAATTACACTTATAACATATTGGGAAAGCGGACAGAATACATGTGTAAAATTGTCTTGTATTTTTACATGATTTTGTATTTATTCAGTTTGCAGTTTTCTGTTCGGATTTATTAGATAGTGAAAGGTTTAGAATTACATGTACAGTATATTTAGCTGTGTTCATATTCAACTTTATTTATGTTTTCAGTGACATCATTAAGTGTAAAATATGCTAATTATTGTATCTATTAAATCATTAATGACATATTTAGTTTCAAACCAACACTATAACACTTCGTAAAATGGGGACAGTTAAGTACTTTAGTGGTTTTGTTTTACCGGCGCCTTTGAAATCATCGGTGTGATCATTGGATGTTTACATGCACAGCCTTAATTTACTGATAGGAAGGTGTTGGGCACGGGTATTCAACTGTTACCCTATGAGATCCGGATCCGTTCTACCTCATCTTACTGCACCCACCTGGCGTCTCAGGTCTAATTCAGTCCCTGATTACAAGGCCTTCCCCCGTTACTGCGATAACCCTCGTCATTGGTCTATAACAATCAAATCAACTTACTGACATAAAGAGAACATGTCCATTTCCAAGTGTACAGTCCATACACAAGAAGGCATCATCATTCTTTCAACATTGCGGATACGACCTCAGCGTGTATTATCAAGAAAAAACGTTTTTAATGAAAGCTCTTTCAGAGCAGCAGACAGACAGTGTTTTATGTCTCAATGAGTAGTAGCTATTACATCATTTTCTTTCTCTAGTCTTCAGATGATAGAATATTGTTCAATCATGTCAGATCAGTATGTGTTTTGCAGAAATCATAACACTGTACAACTTCCATTAGCACTTTGAAAAAAACATTTCTGTACACAACTTCTTACGGGCAATGCAAGGCAATGCAAATGCAAATGTGGAATTTGGAGGTGTTATGGCAATTCCATCAATAGACACTCTTAAAGGAGTAAGCATAGAGACAAAATTCTCTTGGCACAATTAGCAGTTTATTTGCAAATAGAGAGACTCGTCAAAAGGAGCCTCTAAAGGAAAATACATGAACAGTCATTATTTATTATAGTTTAAAGGGGTGTGGTATGATGCTACCCAGCTGTTTTAGGTCACACAGGTTTTACCCAAAGGGCGGGCTGTCCTCCCCCACATGGGTAACCTTTTCAACGCTTGAAGAGAACTTGCAGTATCTGGACAAACAATAGATGCCCTGTTGGGTTATACTGATGGGCAGATTAATGAGTAACCCCATAATCTGCCGATGCCAGTCAATGATGCCACCAAGGCAAATACCAGATCCCGCTCTCCTACATTTTCTAAGGAACAAAGGACAGATACCCTTATTCAGAGTACCTAATGATCTTCTGACATTATACAGACATGTGTCACAACCAAAGACCAGTGTTACATACCAGGAATAGATTAGCAAACGTCTCGAATGTACATTAGTTAAATAATTACCACAACAGAGGTGGAACTTTGTCAAATACCATTTGCTAGTATAGAATAATATATATCACCATTTTGTAAAGGCTGCAGTTGAAGTATTATGGTCTACTTATCCCTCTGATGTTGCCCTGCTATACATACCCACACCAAAACCTATGCTAGGGTCACAAGGCAGAGGCCATTTAATGGAATGGTTTACCAGTGCTTGAAATGGATCCTGCCTCCGAGTCAGCTCTTCAGTCTCTCCTTTGATTGAGTACAGTCTATCCCAGGAGTACTGTGGTGGGCCTTTGTGGCATGCAACACTATACTCTGCCTTGCCTCGGACTAGAATGTTAATGGGCTTTGGCGGTTGGGGTGCTGTGATCTGGCAAAGTGAGTGTGGTTATATCAGGAGTACCTTTGAATGGGGCCCACGGTGCCTCCGTGCCCAGTATCCAGGCAACTCATCTTAGGCAGAGTATGCATTGCCCTCTGATCCCTAGAGAATTTATGGATTTACTTCAAGTCAACCTATTCAAGGAATACTCTTTACTTGAAAATGATTTCAATATGCCTATATTCAAGCCATAGTTTCCTGTTAGATTATTTGTTAGAACAAAAAGAGAAGGTGTCACTTAAGAAGTTTTAGGAGGAAAGCCATAAAACTGCTGTCCCTTGGAAACATGCTCTCCTTGTGACCTTTGCTGTCGCCAATGAGATCAAAGTGTTTTCTAATGGTGAGAGCATAACAATGATCACTGAAGACCAAACCCCTGGGTGTTGAGAGGTGGCGTTGGGACATTTATTACAGCAGCTCCCTATAATGTGAGGAAGGTCATGTTCCCCTGCTCAGACAATGTGTGCATCACCCATCAGGCACCAGACTGCTATAATTAACAGTGACCTGTAAAAGTATTTGGATTGTGATGCCTTTTTTTGTGTCTGTATTCCAGCACTTTTGATCTGAAATGACACATTGACTATAGCTATTTTTTTGTAAGTTCCAACCTGTAGCATTGCAGCCTTTACAAATTGGTAATATTTTATTGTTAACTGCAGAGGCTATCTGTAGTTGAAATACATTATTTCCGCTTTTCCCCTTGTAGATGCTACAGGGTGGAATTTACTAATTTATCTTTAAAGAAAATGTCTCAATTTCAACTTCAATCTAATCCCAGTGATTACAAAATCTCTCCTCTGACCAACCATGTTTGTTTATGCTGTCCTGTCTCTACAGCCAGGCTATGGTCACAGTGTAAGCGGAGCCAGCCTAGAAGAGCGAATGTCACTGACTGAATGACTGACCGCCCCTTGTTTAATAGCATAGTGGTTAAAGACATGGACTGCAGGACAACAAGTCCCGCGTTCGACTCTCATCAGAGTGAACACATTATGCCTTAGGATTTGGTCAAGACAGAGAAAATCTTCACTAGCTACAACCATCAGTTGCTACGTAATAGGAAGCCTAAAATAAAACAGTTCTGATTGATAATAGGATTTGTTCAGGATAGACAAACACTTCACGGCCTACACGATTCTCACGTTTTTTCACTTGACGAAAAAGTATGTTATTGTCACCTATATTGATAGATACTGTATCAATGTCATTCACAAATGGCTAACTATCTGTTAAAACAGCCAGTGGCACAAGAGGCTATGTTCAGGATAGACAAAAACTGGCTACAACCTTAGGTAGCTAAATTATAGGAAGCCTAAAATGAAACGGTTTACTGTTATATTGCGACTATTTCTGGTGGATTTACGAATGATGTCTTAGAATTGGTTCAGGATAGACAAAAACTTTGCTGACTACACAATTCTCTCATCTTTTCACTTGACGAAAAAGTTTTATCATCACCTATATTGATACAGTAGTTATTGTATCAATGTCATTTGCAAATAGGTAACAAGCTGTTAAATGGCCAGTGGAAAAAAACACACAGTTCATAGATGCTCTTTGTGTTGAAGGTAAACTTAACAAGAAATGTTACACAGTTTAACACAATGGTCAGTGGTGTCTAATCAAATGTTCAAACTTGGCGTGATGTTAATCCGTGACAAAATTATACAATGTCAAGAGGCTATACTGACATGGCAAATGTATAGCACTGTGGTGTAGTGGTTAAAGACAAAGCCTGTCACATGGGCAACCCGGGTTTGATTCTAATGAGGGCACCAACAATCAACACTTGATTGCAGGCCGGCTGAACTAGGCTTGCCTGGTTTCTTGTTTATTTTCTGATGTATACAAGGTGTGGTGCTAACTTCATATCTCTATTTAGAATTTGGTAACATTTAAGTTCTTGATTACCTTTAATTTAATATTGCCAATAGTTAGTGTAAGTACTTTGGTTAGATATAAAATGTTTGAGTATTGTTTCAGAATGTTTGGAGTTAGCTGATGTTTCTTGGCCACCAGCTTTGAAGGGTCACTCTGAGGGTCATTGTGTTTGTACATAAATCACTTTTGATGAAAATATTCTGGATTGTGTTGAGTCCAACATTTAGTGGATCTTATCTCAGTATGGAGTGCTAAGGGGAATCTCCCAAGTTCTTACCTACAAGCTAAGTTAGTGGAATTTCACAAGAATATTTTTACAAACTTTGACATGTAAAATTTCAGTCAGGCTTTGTTCGAAGATTTACCATTTAAATTGATAATGGGGCCCCAGATTTTGCTGCCATACAAAACGATTGGAGATATGACAGACTCAAATAATTTTTCCCAAATTCTAATTGGGGGTTTAAGTTATGTATTGTCTTTCTAACTGCAAAAAATGCTCTGCATGCTTTGTCAGAGACTTAATGGCCATGTCCAAATGCCCAGATTCATTTATAGCCAGACCTAGGTAAGGATAACCGGTGGAGTGTTTCACTGTTGTTTCTCCCAGGGCGAAAGGGTATCTACTCTCCTGAGTTCTAGACATTTTGCTGGACAGCATAAGTGGAGCCAGCCAAGAAGAGTGAATGTCTGAGTGAGTGGGTGAGTGACTGACTGACTGACTACATCATTTTAAATAGCTCAGTAGTTAGACTCACAGACTGCCATATAGTTGACCGGTGTTCGATCCTTGGCACTGACAAAAATGATGCATTAGGATTTGTTCAGGATAGACAAAAACGTTGCTGGCTACAAGCTTTAGTAGCTACATTATAGTAACCCTAAAATCAAACTCCACAGTTGTATTGCGACTATTTCTGATGGATTTTCGGACTATGCATCAATGCACGCTTTTTGGAGTAATAGACAACAACCACTTACGCAGTAAAAGAGGGGGGGTTTCCTTGGTTCTCTTTTCACTTGACGAAAGTCAGTTATCGTCACCTATATTGATAGTTAGTGCATCGATATCATTCACGAAGGAAAGAAAAACAAATATTGTTGTGCCATGAACTGAAATCGCAGTAGAAAGTTCATCTTCAGTCATGCTTGCCATTGGTCAATTATGACTATTCCAAGTAGTAGTAGATACTAGGAGGTCTAAGAAACTGTTAAAACAGACAGTGGCAAAAAAGCCATAGTTCATAGATGCAATTTTTGTTGGAAATAAACCATAAGAAATATTTAACACAATGTTTAATGGTGTCCAGCTACATATTCAAACTTGGCATGCTGTTAATGTGTGACAATATCGTCTAACGTCGATACTGGCATACTAGCTTACTACATACTCAACAGTACATGACTCACCATCATCCGCGAATTATGTACTATCCGATTTGAGATTCTGCCACTGCTTTTGATTTACATAGTAGCTCACATAGCGTAGTGGCTGGCAATTCAACTGTCATTGTTTTCTATAGGAACAAACCAGCCATGGAGTGATTGGAGTCATTGTTTTCATTACTGTACAGCTATTAGTTAGCCATCTGCAGTACTCTCTTTCTATTTTAACTTATTGAAAGTAGTGTAGCGACCCCGTTAGCTAATTTAGAAAACTAGTTACAAGATCCGATGAGTTTCAACTAATTGGTTTAATACTGCCAAATCAAGGGTGTCATTGGCTGCACAAGATAAAATAAATTATTTGAACAACAATTAATAGTCTTTCTTCTGCTGAAAATGTTTTCAATATTACCTGCTGCGCCACTGCTAGAGTAATGCTGAATAAATCTTAGCTGACTTATGGAACTGAACAAGACCTCTTGGTTTGGAGATGAATCTATGGATCTTTTGTTACGTTAGAAGGCATTCATCTGAGCTACACCAGTTATGGCCCACTCTGACAACGACATTACGCTTTCCCCCAGGATCCACTTAGCCCTAAGAAAAGTAACGGAAATACCAACAATCGATAATTTGTTATAACAAAGGACCGGTTCTGTTTTCTTTACGCTGTCTTGCTACATTGAAACGTCTTTACTCATGTCATGGTTCTGGGAGTAGTTGTATCGATATGGCCTGGCACAAAAACTTTTGTGGGCATTCATCAGACTGGCAGGGCTCGGCATGGAGTCACTTGTTATCTAGTTTTGACTGAGTGCTGGACCAAAAACAGTAATTTAATCCCTACTACTATAATGGAGTGGCTTTTTCGGGGGCTGCTCGCAGAGACCATTTCTGTCTGACGCATACCAAACAAGCCCTTATTTAGTGGTTGTCCACATCACACAATGTAATAATTAGCGAGCGAGGTGGGATATGGGTGGCAACGACCACTAATGGGCTGTTTGCCAGAGTCGTTGCCAAACAGACAATGAAAAGAGGTACAGGCAGGGTGTTTTGGAAAGGAACCCAGTTTCATAGTGCAGGCTGTGGCACCAGGTTAGTTGTGGTTAGCCAGGATTGAGGTCGGTCTGGCTTTGTTGTTACATTTCTCCTAAGGACGATGACACTGAAGCAAGTAGACAGCAGAGACACCACACAGTGTTCTCATTATGACTAATATTGTACTCCTAGTGATGTTAATTCAATTGTATTATATAGAGATCACAAATTGTTAATATATGTCTTTAGTCATTGATAAATGAATGTAGGTTCTGTGTATCTGTGGTCTGAAGGGTTAAGATAATGTGTGTGGGGTGCCCTGGCCACAGGCTACAAACTAGCGCTTCTACATTACATCTTTATTTTCCAAAGCAATATGCTGTTAGTTTTGAATTAGCCTTTCCCATACGCAGAGAAATGACCATCTGCCTCAATATACTATAAATCTAAAGAGGCATAATATGACAAGTGGCGTCATTCGCGTCTATTGCTAAAGCAATAGAGCCTTTCTCTTTCACGGGAGCCATTTCCTGACACATGAATTACTTCCACGTGAGCTGGTGGATATGTCTATATTTAGGACGCGGAGGCTGAATGCAACCACATCCACCAGATAAGTGACTGGGGTTTGAGATAAACAAAGGATGCTGCCGTCCCAATTACGTCAAAGGAAAAGACACAATCACTTGGGAGGACATTTTGGAGAAGTTGGTCAGGATTGCAACATTCTGTACAAGACTTGAAATCAAAGCTGTTTGTTTACTAATCATCTGAAATGCCAAATGGGTTTCTAAAAGTAGACAGTAATTATGAGTAAACAATCGGTCCCTATCACCAATCAGTGAGAATGACCACATGCACTCTGCACTCTGTTGCTAAAGAACAAATTCAACCACTCTAATACATTTGTGCGACAACTAAAAGAAGTAGCTACTCAACCAATCACAAAATTCTTCCCAGGCAGGTCAGAAGCCTCTAAGGAGGAAAAAAGCAGATGAAAATCAAAGACACCCAGCTCACTAACACTGGTCTACTTATTTCCTCCACCCATGGGGGGGTATTTCAGTATGAGGCCTTTCACAGGCCCATTTATTCTGGTTGGGTGGAGCAGGTGGTGTGAGCTGGGTGGGGACAGTATGTAGACCAGAGCCAAATGTTCTCTTGTGTGAACATACCAGATTTCATTCTGGAACCGGGAGATTGTGATAAAAAGCAGGGTTACTTGAGAGTGGAAATATCAACTTATTGACCAAAGCATTTAAGATGTTTCTTGATTCTTTGTTGCGGTTTACATGCACTTTGTACAACTGGCACTTTTGCATCTCAGTAACTGTCTAAATAATAAACAAACCAACATTCAGGTATTATTAATGTTGAGAAAACGTTGTGATTCCAGACTATCAACAGTGGCACCATGTGCCTTTTCACTGTAGTATGACAATCTATTTTTTGCTTGTATTGAAGTGAATACATTACAGCAGTTTACCAAATTGAGATAATGCTTTGGCAAACAATGTATAAATATACAAACTATACACCATATCATATTAATACCCATCTTGCTTCTAACAGTACTAGGCCAGCAAGGGAGGAAAGACTTTGCATTGCTTTCACCAGAAACAAAAAAAACATGCAAAAACCTCTGCTAGCACGACTGGTGACAGTATCATGCTACCAAATGTTTTCTGCACCTCAAAGTATCCGACACAGCGGAGTCAGTCAGTCAATCAAGTATGTTGATCCTGCCTAAAACCCAACTCTTAGAGTAAGGAAACAATGTGACTCACATGGGATTTTGTTGAGCTCATTCATGAACTTGTCCTTGAGCTTGGAGAAGTCCTCGCTGGTTCCGGTGCCAGAGATGTCGGTGGCGTTGGCACCTCCCGTGGAGGCAGTGGTGGGCACCTGGGCAGCTGCCAGGGCTTCCCTTTGAGTCTTAGTCATGATGGTGCTGGGCAGCCAGGCAGAAGCTATAACAGAGAAGTAGGCAGTTAACACACATTTGTCATGAATTCTTAAGAACATTTCTTCCACCGTAAGAAATTTACAGAGAGACAAACAAATTGAGTGAGACAGACAGGTACAGAGAGACAGAAAGAGTCCATCAGGTGGGACTTGGTAGTTGACAGATGTGTGTTATGGACAGTTTTCCCTGGCCCTGCTGTAGATGAGTGAGCAGCGGTCTCTCTGTGTGAGCAGCTGCTAGCTCAACCTGAGTAAACGTCACATGGATCCCAAAATGATTCTGCTGGGAACTAGTAGCAGCCCGAGGCGGATGGAGCTGGCTTTTACACCAGACAAGGAGTGTGTCCCAAATGGCAAATCGCTCCCTTCACTGTGTACTCAGTTTAACCAGGGTGACCCCATGTGTCATTTTGATACCACAGGGAGATTTTTATATTTTTTTGCATAACCCAATACCATCAAATTTTGACCAGGTTGACAGAGCATGTTCATATGAACTATCCTTTAATCTAAAATTACATGATATCTTACATTATAAAATGCTAATATTATACTGTGATTACTGCTTTGTCCAATAACTTCTGCGGTTGGTCAAAATGGTCCCACTCAGTATTCAATGAATGTAAATAATGTTACTAGCTTGAGGATTAGGAACGACTAATTCATTCTAGTCTTTGAAATCCTGGGAATATGCTGGGATTGCAAACAAATACAGCATGGCTATTGGCAAACCTTAATATCATGTAAAGGATTGAGATTATTCACAGTGTACTTCAAACAACCACTACCCAGACAGATGGGTTTACTTCATTTTTCTGTAACTGTGGATGTGTGCTTATGTGTCAGCATGGCAAGGGTAGGGTTAGTAGCAGGGCTGTTAGGTTTATGAAAATATAGCGCTCCACACTATTAAATTGAATAAAAAGCATGCCAATCATACAAAAGGTATTTGTTACCTCATGTTTTATGACGCTATAAATTCAGAGGCTTGTGGATGGAAGAAAGGACTTACACACTATGAGACACTTCGTTGCAAAATGATCTGAGCATGTTTAAGATGGGAGCAAATACATCAACTTTAAAGTGCAATATATTGACAGAATTCATGGCTCGGCATTTGCTGGGGCTCGCACACTTGCAAGGCATTGACAAGCCTGTTAGCGTGAGGTGTTGTTGTTCACACACACTTTGGGTTTGCCAGCTGTTGTATGGGAACACGCTGTGAACGTACCAGAGCCCTGTGTTCTCCAGCTGCGCCCTTAACACATATTTAGACTGTCCCCGGCAGATTTGACAAAGATGTGCTTTAGGGGCTGTCAAAATAACAAACCATGATGTATGGTAGTTCAACACACTGCTACATTAAAGGTGTACAAGCACTGATGTTTTCTAAAGACAGAACTGGCTCACACCCTCCCCTGACATCTTTGCTAATTGCCGCGAATGAACACGGCAATCAGTGCTTATGTAAGCCCTTTGAATCGCCCCTCTGGTTCAAGGTTCCGCCTACACATTCATGTTCTCTTTGCCTCCCCTGGTCTCCCTTTGAGACGCGGCAGCAAGGTTAGTGTGGGGGCCGAACAGTGGAGAGGCACGACAGGCCGAGGCAGAGACACTTCAGCACAGGCAGAGAGAGGACCTTTCAGAGCAGAATGCCACTCTCAGGATGGAGTAGGTTATGTGGGAGGTGTCTTTTCTTCCATTGCACATGGGACTGATCCCGCAGGAACACAATGGTAAGTATTGTTTTAGGCCCCGGGCTTGATGTTTTCATGTTAGTCCGTGTCCTAACAAACCCAAGGATGCTAATGCAGAAGTTTCCTGCTCCCCTGAGACATGAGTCAGGCACAAAGGCTGAACGAGCTCCGCAAAAGGCCTGTAATTACAAGAAACCAAAAGCAAAGAAAATACCTAGTTTGAATACATTTGCATAGTGGGAACAAGAGACAATCGAACTGATGTTAACAGCAGGATCAGCTTGGCGGAGAAATCGTCAGAGAATGTCAGACAATTGGGAGTGTTAGAGACACATTTGTAACAAGCCCAAATCAGTCAAATGACCCTTACAACTACTTTATCCTGAGCACAAATGTCATAGATGCAGTGCTGGAGTGACCGAGTTGAAACAAGTCATTCATCTGATGGTTCTCAGTGCATTTGTTCATACGCCCAGTAGCTCAAAAGGGTTGCAGCAGCCGATGTTGAGACACTGAGGCGTGATCATATCACGTTGTTCTTCTGCTCTTAACGTTAAAGCACCAAAGAACAGCTACGTGCTGTTAGAACCAAGGCTGGATTTTTGTGTTTTGGAAAATGCTCATAATACTATCACAAAATGGTTTAAGCAACACTACCTTTTTCAATGATAATACAGTTGAAGACCCACACAGACGGTGATGCCTCTCATTTTAATACTAACAGGCTATCCTGGCTGCATAGTCTGGTCTTGTATAAAGGCAGAACACACTCACATGGTAGGTGACCCTCATGAACATGGTAGCAACTTGACAGCAAATTTGCCTCCATGACCTTTCATTCTCCAGTCATATCTGCCTTTCAACACAAAGTCAATACCTGCCCTTTGATTCGCCTTTATTATATTCCACCTTCAACCACAGCTAAATAATACATCACAGAAAGCATGTTTAGAGCTGCATGCGATACAATCCTCAAAAGACATTATAACACGAGGCGGACATTTTGATATACTGAGATGCATTCAGGCAAGGGCACAGCCTTTATTCTCCACTACTAAGACTACGCATTACATGCATGTAGTCTGTCAGATACAAGAGATACTTGGCCAGCTAAATACAAAGACACCAAAGATTAGAAATCCTTAAAATGGAAGATAAATTATTCCAGAGAGTGGATATTTAGCTTTCCATAGTTTTCCCCCAGGGTGTGCCATGCAGGTGTAAAAGCCCTACCCAATTACAGGACGGACAGATGGCTCAGCAGGGTCCCCATCACATCCTGTGCCTGGCGGCACCCCAGATCAGACCAAATCCTCCCCACTCCCCAGACTTGACTCACTAACTGGGTCACCTCCCTCCCCACATTCCCAAACGGTGCAAGAAAGGGGAGGAGAAATATAGTACAATGGATTGAATCACATGGATTGATGAAGATGTCTCGAAAAGTATCTTCCTGTGGTGGAAGGACTTTTCCGGCACAGCAGATAAATGCTTACTTCAAGTATCATTTCTGTATCATCTCTATAGAGATATTGTCCATCTTTTACTCATAAAAATGTTCTTTAAGCTACCGTGGAAGTTCAGATTTAGAAAGCACGCGGTTTTCATCCCTCGTTTTTATCCTGTGGGTTTCCAATCTTTTCCTGAGTCTCAGCAGGCAGAGTGTTTCGGCCCTTGCTGTTTGAGGAAATTACGAGGCTGCCAAATCACGACACTCTAAAGCCTTCAGAGATGTGCAGGAAAGCTGACACCAGGGAAGCCAGGGCAAAGATATTGCAGTCCATTTCATCAGAGAGAAATCAAAAAGTGTACTTTCAAGTAAGAACATGAAAAAGGTTCACACGAGCACACACACGCAATGATATATTTTCTTGGCAGAATCCTTGGCCAAATGAAGAGAGGTTAACATAATTGAGTAAAGAGGTAATAGTCAACTAGTATTTGTCACAAGTGATTTAGCAGCTACAGTTCTATGTTAATCAAATTGCTCCTTTAACACAGTGTATGCTTGCATTCAAACATATGTACCATGGGAAATTGAGTCTTGTGCTCAGTTGATTTGTCATAAAACTACACCAGATCTTCAGACTCAGCAGTCATGGGACTTATTAGTGTATATATATATTCCACATATCTATTACCATCTGAACGTAAGATTTGATAGAAGAGTTTGTCATATTTCAGTACTGCAGTAGGACAATGAGACTTGGGTTTATTACTTGATGGGATAAAGTAATTTTGTTCCCGGCAGAGGCTTGGTGAGCTAACTTAATAAAACCGATAAGAGACAGGCTGAAGTGCGACTGTCATTTCTTTTCAGTTTTGAAAACCTGCACCACATTTAATCCCCAAAATGTGTGTCTTATAACTGCTCACTCAGTATTTGAAGTGCATTTCAAGGGAAGCCATTTCAGACCACAAAATGTCAGCCGGGCTGCCGGGGCTGACATTTTGTGTCTCTTTAACAAGTGTCTCATTTTGTTGTCGCCTGTTGCGACTGTTGTCGCTGACAACAGTAAAAAAAAAAGTAAAACGGGATATACAGAGCCTTGCAAAAGTATTCACCCCCTTGGTTTTCATTACAGCTTTTAGTTCAATGCTTTTTAATCAGAATTGTATGGATCTGAACACAATAGTCTAAGTTGGAGAAGTGAAATGAGAAAAATATATACATAACTATATTTCTATAATAAAAAACTGAAAATTGGCATGTGCATATGTGTTCACCCCCTTTGTTATGAAGCCCATATATAGCTCTGGTGAAACCATTTACCTTAATTTGTGAAATGAAGTCACATAATTAATTTACCAAACAAGTAAGGGGCAATGTTGTTGAGAAGTACAAGTCGGGGTTAGGTTATAAAAAATATCAAAATCTTTGATGATCCACAGGAGCATCATCAAATGTAACATAACTGAATGGAAAGAACATGGCAAAACAGCAAACCTCCCAAGAGACGGCCGCCCACCAAAACTCACGGACCGAGCAATGAGGGCATTAACCAGAGAGACAGCACAGAGACCGAAGGTAACCCTGGAGGAGCTGCAGAGTTCCACAGCAAAGACTGGAGTATCTGTACATTGGACGACAATAAGCTGTATGCTCCATAGAGTTGGGCTTTATGGCACAGTGGCCAGAAGAAAAACATTTCTTTAAGCAAAAAACTAAATGGCACGTCTTGAGTTTGCAAAAAGGTGTGTGAGAGACTCCCAACATGTATGGAGGAAGGTGCTCTGGTCTGATGAGACTAAAATTGAACTTTTCGATCATCATAGAAAACGCTATGTCTGGCGCAAACCCAACACATCACATCACCCAAAGAACACCATCCCCACCGTGAAACATGGTAGTGGCAGCATCATGCTGTGGGGATGTTTTTCAGCAGCGGGGACTGGGAAACCGGGAAAAACGGATGGTACTAAATACAGGGATATTCTTGAGCAAAACCTGTACAACTCTGTGCGTGATTTGAGGCTAGAATGGAGGTTCACCTTCCAGCAGGACAATGACCCCAAACACACTGCTAAAGCAACGCTTGAGTGGTTTAAGGGGAAACATGTAAATGTGTTGGAAAGGCCTAGTCAAAGCCCATCCCTCAGTCCAATAGAAAATCTGTGGTCAGACAAAGATTGCTGTTCACAAGCACAAACCTTCCAAGATAAAGGAGCTGGAGCAGTTTTGCAAGGAGGAATGGGCAAAAACTCCAGGGGTAAGATGTGGCAATCTCAGAGACTTATCCAAAGCAACTTGGAGCTGTGATTGCTGCAAAAGGTGGCTCTACAAAATATTGAATTTAGGGGGGTGAATAGCTATGCACATCAACTTTTTCTGTTATTTTGTCCTATTTGTTCTTTTCTTCACAATAAATAAAACATTTCGGTAAATTTAATGATGCAAATCCTCAAACAATCCATGTTTATTCCAAGTTGTGAGGCAAAAAAAACATGAAAAATGCCAAGGGGGTGAATACTTTTGCAAGGCACTGTACATTGGCAATTACATTACATTCAAATTCCTTGATCTATGACCAGATGTGGAAAACACTTGACAGAAATAGTTGAAAACTGGGACATGCTTCCTTTAAGGCAATGCCTCCCCTCAACCCAGGCAGTGCTGAGCTATTTGCATATTGCCCTTTGTGGAACTTCCAGGCATGGTCAATATCTTTATCGGGATAAGAAGAAATTCGCATTTATGCAGTTCTACATTCACTTGGTTCCAACCAGAAATAATGTATTTGCTTAGGTGGCAAGCACTAAGCCAGAAGGCATGAATATTGCTGTTATTATTTTGTCAAAGAAGACATCAGGTAATGCTTGAGTCCTATTCACCAAGTGAAATTTGGGGTTCCACTGGGATCCATTGTTGTAATCAATGGGAAAAAGTGCTTTGAGTTCATTTGATTGTTATAGTTACACTGTGAATGCTCTTCATCACTAGCTGTCCCGCTTTTTAATGCCCATTATCTACAGTCGATCTGTAAAGGTGCAGCTTTCTATTATTTTTCTGCAAACAACAAGTGTTTAGTAGGTTCAAAATATTCTCATGTAGGTTACAGTTGAATACTCTGGAAAACCTGACCATTTAAATGAATCTACGCCGAGACTTGCAAATGACAGACAGAGATAATCTTAAAATCTGAACTATGATGCCTTTTCAATCCAAATGGAACACTAACAATTTAATTACAATAAATGAAAAGGTGAAAAAGGAACCAAATTAAAGCTTGTGTTTGCATGCATAAATAGAGACCGGTGGCACGACATCAAACAATGAACTAAACTATATTTAATCAGGGAGATATTCATCTGGAAAATACCAATTAATATATACGAGAAACTCCCACGCCCCACAACCTATTCCATTAATATGAAGAAGGTTTAAATGTATGATCAAGCCACAGAATGTTTCTAGTGTAATCTTAAAGGGAACAGAAGGAAATGGAACAAAATACTGTGCATTTCAAAGTAGTGGAGACTGGTGTGGGTTTTCCCACTTTTTAATTAAATGTAATTCCCAGCACCAGTACATCATTGCAGGAGAAAGATGAACTTGGGTTCTTGGGTCGAAATAGGCGTAATTTGTGTCTTCATCTCTCATAAAATACATCATACGACAAATAATTCAGCATTTTATCCAGTTTTAACATGTTTAAATCACTGTAGCTGATAACGGCAGACGGTACAACTGAAATTTTACTTCTACTTTTAACCAGAGTTCTCCAAATTGAGCTTGGGCAACACATTTGGTGCCACAGGAGCAATTAGAGTTAATTGCCTTGCTCAAGAACAGGGCAAGAATCTTTTTCGATACAAACGACTAACAGTGACTTATCGACCAACTAGTTAATGGGTGTGCCATAATACCATGAAAGAAAATTCAACATTTTTCAAGTCATTGACACATTAGAAAAAAATAGGCACCATGAAAACAAGCCTGTCAGATAACCAGCCCTGGTCTACCTAACTAGATCATCCAGTTATTCAAATTAAACACTGTCATTCCTTAGAGTGGATACTTCTAATACATGTAAAAAAATAAAAAATATATTACCACTCACTTTGATTAAACTTGCCATATGCTCAAAGCATTTTTGCATTAATTCTTAAGATATGACAATAACGGGAATGAGTCATGACCGTGTTCTAATATTTTGATAAAACATGTAACAAGAGATTTTTCATTAAAGAGACACATGGAAATTGTGAATGACAATTGGAGACCAGTTTGGATATCGTATGCATAGTGTCTAGACTTTACAGAGAAAAAAAAAAGGCATTTGGTGCTTCACAATCAAAAATGTGTGTCTCATGAAACGCGTAAAGAAGGGTGCACACATGTCAGTCATTTGCATGGCTATGGGCTTTATGTCTAAAAACAGCTGTAACTTTGCCTTCAATTTTATGGGCTGAGGACACAGGCCTGTGTGCCCGTGTTTGCATGTGAGTGAGCCATTAAGAGGCACTGTAATAGAGCACAATAAATATGCTATAACTAGGACTTTTAATGATATTCACTGAGATGTTAATCACCATCACAAGTAATACAATGGACAACCGGTCCTTTTACATGTGCACCCAAAAAAATATAAAGCAGGGCCGTATCTTCGGCAAAATGACAAAAAGATAAGGCTTTGACTGGCCGTACGCCAGACTCTCAGTTTTACAGTGTTGCTGAAAGGTGAACGTCTGGTGGAGTCTGTGGCCTTTTAGAGGCAGGTTTCACCTATGATGTTCATATCTTTGGCACCATTCATTTTTACAAGTGTCTGCCGATGAAAAGCATGTCTATAAAATGCTGCTCCCACCATGCTTCATTTGGGGGTGGGTGTTCTCCGGGAGATGAGCATGGTTCAACAGCATTTGGTGTTAGGCCAAGGAGTTGCATTTTGGTCTCATCCAAACAGAGAATTCCTTCCCACTTCTTGGTTTCTTCCGCATGCATTAAGAAAAATCCTAACTATTCTTTTGTTTCATAATGGACTTGAACACACTCCAACCGGATTTCTCCCTGCTATACCGTATATTCAGAAAAACATTCCATTTGGGATCGTCACCTTCAATTCCTTACAGGAATTCCTTACAGGAATTAAAGATGACTTATTGTACCCCTATCCAAAAACCGAGATGGTCAGCTAGATCTGAACATAATCTGACCACAATGTGACGGTTCTGCATCTCTACCAGGTACTCTTAATGCAACGTTCTCATTCTAACTGCATAAGCTGTAAGTAAGTGTCAAGTGTAGAAAGAGCCAAAGATAAACTTAGAACGGTCAGGATATGGAGTGCTCTGAACTCTGACTCCTATGGACTAGGCCACTGGAGTGGTACATAAGTTGATAACTAGAGCAATTGCTATTTTTCCGGAGTGCTGGACAAGCTGCCAGTCAAAGAGTGGTTACTGGCAGGACACTCATTTACTAGAGAACGGTCTAATGACCTTATACACCCACACACAGACACACACAAAAAAAACACTCGCGCACAAACATATATACACCCACACAAGAGCGTACATGCACGAACACAGACTCGCACACAGGCACGCTGCCAGTTAAAAAGGGGTTACTGGCAGGATGCTAATTTACTATGGAGGTCACACACACACACACACACACACACACACACACAGTAAGGTTTCAGAATGTCTTTGTATATGTAATAGGCAGTGCAAATGATTGAGCCTGCAGTAAGGGGAGATAAGAGTGAGTAGTAAGACCCAAACCCGCTCTCTCTCCGTCCACCAAGAGTCTTTACCATCACCTGCAGGCAATCTCAAGGGCTAATGGAACTGGAAAAAGTTATTAACCTCGCTTTGCGGCAAGGAAGGGACAGGTATATTAAGTCAATGCACAAAGATCCCCCATTTTCAATTACGGCTCTCTAAGGTGCAGGAGCAAAACATCTATGAAGAAAAAAATAAGGCCTCAAAAATAGACAGCCTTGTTGGTCAAACGGCCAGAGAAAGGCCCTATCTGGCCTAAAATCGACAAATCCTGTCTGTTACAATTCAATCCAGTTCCTCACAGTTGTGTTCTGGTCCACAGTCTCTCCTGACCCTATTCATCTCACTAGTCTAAGTGTGGGTTCTGGGTCCTATGGAAGTTTGTCTTAAGAAGAGAGCAGGGTCTAAGGGAGAGCTGGGAACTAGCCAAGCAGGGCAGTAGTAAGGCGCGTAGGTAGAGTCACTAGGGCTATTATGGGTCCACCTAAACCAGGTTGAATTTTAAGAGGGTGTGAATTAAAATCAGAGCGAGTTTGCAACATCCCCTAGTGAATCAGAAGGTGCTGGTTGGAAATTATACTTCTGACATTCTGGTGTACCTTACCTGGTGCGATTGGTCCGACCTCCTGTGACACTAGAGAATCCTAAGCCAATCCTCAGAGTGCAGGGTTGCTCATAAAACGTGTGATTGGTCCCACTTGGGAGAGTTGGGAATGTGGGATATGGATGGAGGCATCATCTCAGCAGTAGGGCCATTTTTCATGCAGCAGTCTCTGAACAAAGAGGTCTTAGAAAGGCACTTCAGCTCAAAGGGAAAGAATCATGAGTTCATTTCCTCAAGTAACACATCACTGTCGTAAAAGGCATGACAACGCGTAGGACCACGCGTAGGACCACGCGTAGGACCACGCGTAGGACCACGCGTAGGACCACGCGTAGGACAATGAGTAGGACAATGCGATCTGCTTTCCTGTCATTCAATTTCTTTCAACCTTTTTGTTTTGAAAAATAATGTCCCAACAATTATAAAAAAAACTATTCCATTGTCATCATTTAGCAGAGGTGATTTACAGTACAGATAGTGCATCGTCCTACGCATCGTCCTACGCAACGTCCTACGCAACGTCCTACGCAACGTCCTACGCAACGTCCTACGCAACGTCCTACGCAACGTCCTACGCATCGTGATGCCTTGACGACATGACCAACAACCATGTAAAGCTCCAAACGTTGGGTTTGAACATTTCCTGAAGAGGGAGGGGGGGGAATCTTTGTGGCCACAAAGGTGAGTACCATGGTGTTGTCCTGGATGTGAGCCTTGAATGTTAAACACCTTCCCAAGATCGGGGGCTTTAAAAGCAGATTTGGCATTGTGGGGACCACACCTGGTTCGGCAAGTACAATTATATCTGTGAGATTCGCACCTCTTCGCTAGCTTTTATCCACTGGCAGATGACTGATATACACCTTTCCAATTTCCGGTTAGAAGTCTACCAACCATTAATTGTATGTTTTCAAACAGGGTTTTCACAGTGAAAATTGCCACCATACAGCAACATCGCTTGGTGCATTGTACTATAATACTCCTAAACACACAACAAAAGCAGAGTGTGTGTCTGGTGGATCAGTCATCTTGTGATTATCTCATTTTGGACCATTAGGCTCCATTACTCATCCATTACTCACACTCTTAGCTTTCAGAATCGTGACAGTCCATTGTTTTGGGGTTTTACGTTGCCGCTACTATCTTTCATACATAGCAGGAGGAGATAGGGATGCCAGCGCCAGGGGTTCTGGGAAGTTGAATAACTCTTCTCTCTATCAGCTTCGACAGAAACAATTACAGGAAAGACAGACCCATTCCCCTGCCTACCCCGTCACCGCTACACCCCAAACACCCAGGCAGTGTTTGGGGGTGGTTAGGGACCTGGTCAAATATTGACACCCTCTGGGAAGCCTGGTAGTCATTGGAATCGGGTTAATGTGGGAAGAATGGAGAAAAGGAAGAGCCAGGGAGTGGAGAGGAGCTGAGGACTAGAGACTGATGGATGACTCATGCGGTCAAGAAGGGACTAATTGCTCAGCCCACTCCCGTAGACTTGCAGGACAGAGGGTGGGGCTCTTTGCCCCATTTCTGACGTTTTATCACATCGGGGGTTCCAGACAGAGGTCAGACAGGGGTCAAGTATCATGCGCTCACTGTTTCCTAACACTTCTTACAACCTTTTTTGACTACATGAGTAGTTCTGAATTTAAATGCACAAATGACAAACAATTTCTTTATTCACACCAGCAACGAGGTACTGTGACGTAAGACTCATCACGTACTCGTGCATCACTCTGGCCAGACCACTGACGATGTTGTTGGCCTAGTAATCACAGCTCTCTCCACTGAACAGGTGCTGTTGCTGGTACAATTATTTATATTCCAGTGTGAGATACTGTCGTTTTTAGTTGCTAAAAGGTGTATTGTTTTCTGTACCTGTATTGTTTTCTGTACCTGCGTATTGTTTTCCGTATTTCTCCTGTCAAGTTATGTTCTAGTTTTTTCCATGGATTCTCCCTAAAGGCGACAGAAGTGATTGAGTTGGTGGATAATGTCACTGCACAAAGAAAGAGAAACACTACTTGACAGTGAAGTGGGGGAACGAGGGATCATCCATAGGGATCTGCCAATGAATTCCACTAGCAAAGGAGACCATTGACTATATTGACTACTTCAAAATGGATATAGTCTTAATGGCGCTGCCCAGTGGACTCACAAACGCCATAATGGGACATCTATGTGTGAAATCAATCTCTCTCAGACACATTGAACGGAAGCCAATGAGCCCTTTCCCCATCAAACTGGTACCTTCCATTCTCTGTCACAGTGCTCCGGAAGCTGATCTCAGACTCGGCTTGCCTGGCCGCCAGTGGGAAGACATTTTCGAAAGCATGCCGTTTGGCATTATCCGTGACATCTATGCCGGGGAAGGTGTAGGCCGAGCTGGTGATCCGGTTCACTGACACTCTTCTGTCCACGCTTGGCTGCTGAACTTCATATTGCTGTGTGTGGTTTAACGGGTTACTAAAGTCCAGGGGTCGTATTCACCAAACATCCTAAGCCTGTAAGTTGCTGCCAACCTGCTGATTTCACCAAGTGTTTTATTTTAAAACCAGCTCTTTAAGTTGTGAAAGTCCCTAAGACCAAGTCACAAACAATCCTAAAAGGGCTGCTACCGGCAAAACACCTCGTAATCAGGACAACGTTTTAGAAACATTTCATGATACTGAGCTTCTCAAAAAGGTATCACCTTAATTGCGAGGGTATGATCATAGTAGAGGCAGTCATGGAGGCAGGCACTTTACTGACAAACAGAAACAACCCAGCAACACCAAAGAACAAGGCTGTGAACATTCTGCACTACTTGGCCACAGGGAAGCTATGCAGCGCAGACAAAATACGTATCTCAGTCAACTGTCACTAGAATATTACATTAAACAATAAATGCCCTCCTGAGACACCATATCGTGTGACAAATCATTCGGTTTCCTCATGATGTTGACCCACAAAGAAACAAAGCCGACTTCATGGCCATAGCTCGACCACCCGGTGTAGTTTGAGGTGGTTTATCATAAAAGATTAACGCACATTTCTTTATGAGCTGCCAGACATGTGAGAGGCTGAAAATTAGATGAACATATTTTAACTTGATTCTTGGTATTATGTTTAATCGGTGACACTTCGGTTACATATTAATATTAATATCTTTATTTCAATACGGCTACATGACACTTGCTTCTACAGCACTGCTATGATGAATTCACTGACAGAGACCCCTTATCAGCCAATCACTGTGTGTGTAGTAAGCAAGCTTGTTCGTGGAACAAGACATCCATAGCAACGAGGTCAACACAGCCCTTTCTCTTAGCTTAAGACTTCTCCCTGTTCCTTAGTAAAAGTTGGTCTTAGCAGCTTTGTGAATAGGTTTGAAGTTGAAACACAGCTAGAAACAAGTACTTCTGTTTGGGAGGCCTCTTAGTTGTAAGATAAAATGTTTTGTGAATACGGCCCCAGCTGTCTAAAGACCTTTGTTATACATTTCGGGGGACTTTGTTTTCGTTCCTGTCCTCCTAAGCTCCATAAATCTGACTGACACTTATGAAGAGGCTGTCTTGATAGACCCTTTCTAGGCATTTGTCTTTCCTCAACACCCATCCGGATGGCTCTACCGACACACCGCTTCATCATTTCCTCCATGGAAACAGTGAGCGTCATTAAGTTGTCCTCTCACTGCGCATGCATTATTTTTGACAATAGCACACCATGATTAGCACACCGTGATCAGACAAAAGATCCACTGTTTTGTGGCAGGTTTCATAAGGGACGCGTTTGTGACGTCGGAGTGAAAGGTGATACAAAGAGCACAGCGGACAGACAAACATTGTGAGAATATGTAATGTCTAAAAAAGGAGATAGATGAAAAAGCGAGAGGACGTGTCCCTTTCGGTCACCTTCCCACTCTCCATAATCAGGAAACACTTTCTAATTGTTCAATAAAGTTTATCCTTTATTTACAGGCACAAGAAAAACTTGATTCCAAAGTTGGGAGATATAGACCATGGGGAATACGGTAGTATAGATGATACAGTTACCACTCAGAATGTCTCATAACGCAATGTGAGGAACGCGCCGCCACTCTAACCTCACAGTGTGGCCGCTGGGTAGATAACATTGTGGGTGACATTGAAATAAAGGTGCAAGGAGAGTGATAATCTCTCAGCTGCTTATCAGGCTCCATCAGGCCTCCCTGACGCTCACATTAATATACGTTTAGATTTTCTCATATGGGAAAGGTTTTTTTCTTTTTTCATTTGCAAGCGAGCTGTTGTTATCACCACAACCCTGAGGTTAGTCAAATGTTCAGTGGAGGAGGATGAGGGAACCGTGAGCGGTGGAGTGAATGGTGGGGGGGATGGAAGAAGAGGGAGAGATAGAGGTAGGGCGACAGAAGTAGAGAGATCAAAAGGGGTACAATCTGACAAATGATATGGCATCTGTCACCTCTGTTTTCAGCACTGCCATTTTGCTCATATGCAAGACAAATGTATCTGCACAAGCTACCAATGTTATAAGAAAGTAGTACACAGTAGTTTCCATACATACTTAACACAATGGAAATTGATCCATCAACGCGTATTTGATTTTACCACAAGTAACCAACACATACCAAGGTGGAATTGGGATGAAGTGATGGTAAGATAAATACAATGATGGGGGTTGATGGGTGGGAACATAGGAGAGCATTGGGCCTCCTTACGGACAGACAGACAGGCAGGCAGGCAGATGATCTAGTCTGTTCTATAAAAGTGTTGCATACTTTTTGCTCAGATCCGCTTCAACCCTGATCTAACGGTAAAAAAACTAAAAAACTCTTGAGTGATGTCTTCTACCCTCTCATGGCTGCTTGTCTGAACAAGTTGTAACATCTCGCTGTCTTTTCTCGCCTTAACTGTGTCCTCTCTCTCACCCTATGTGTCTTCTCTCCCTTTTCTCTCTCTCTTTCCCTCTCTGTCCCCTCCCTCTTAACTGCAGTCTTCGCTCTCCCTTGACATACATGTTTTCATTCCTGATCGGCATGTCCTGCTGGCCAAGAAACAGAAACAACAAAACCACAACAAACAACAGTTGGGAGTAATCACGCCGTTATGTTCTGGGACGACGCCAGATCTAAATGTGACCCCCCCCCGACCTCCCTAGCCCCCTCATCCGCGCTACAGCTTTTTGACCAGCCTGACACTGCTCTTATTAATTGGCATCGGATGCTAATCGTGATTACATTAACGTCAGACCCTAGGAGAGGGAGGAAAGTTCCAAGTCTTGACATCTGCCTCCATGCCACCTCAGGCAACAACACAGAGGAAACGCTCGCGTCTCAGCATTGGCACTGCTAATTACAGGCTCAGGCTGTGACAGCAGTGAAGCATTGGTTCCAGCAGGCCGTTTTGGTCTAATAGATATGATAAAGTGCCACATGACTTGGAAGCAAAACAGGATGTGGACATTGTCAGCAGTGTACCAATGTCTGCATTCAATATCAAAAAGTAATGCGGTCTCTGAGCAGGTGTGGAAGGGCTTGTACATGCATCTTGTTCTAACCTTGCGGCAGGGAGAAATTTCAGACTGGTTCCAGCCTAAATGTTATACTCACCAGCCAATGGAGCTGTCCATGGTCAAGAAGTGCAGTCAGTGAAATGGGCAGCACAGTACAAAATACTACAGTTCATCCTAGTGGAACCTCAGGCTCCAACCATCCACTTTTATGGGTGTCTTCATTTTAAGAGGGCGGCTTAATTCCTCTCCAATAAACCACTTTGTCATGGCGATTATGACTCACTGGTAGGCTTAGTGATTTATCACTCTGGATCACCTTGCTAAGCAGCTGTATGAAGACAGAAGTACAAGCATGACTATTTAGATGCGTTTCAAATCAAATGTTTGCCCACATGGTTGCAGGATTTACTTTTGTCAAATAAAGACTTGATGATGTTTTTGACTAATACAATTCGTGCTGAGAGCTTACTGATTGTTGCTTAGGCTTCTTTAAAACCTTGCCGATTGAGAAAAAATAACAGGAAAACATGATGTTTTAGCATTTATGAGAATCAAACTACTGAATTCAGAATAACAAAAGAGCCTCTGGCCATCTTCCAGTCACAGCAACATCCTCTCCATTTATCCCAGCCTCATCTAATCTGTAACTATATGTGGTGCAATAGTTCAGTGACCAACATGGAAATATTGCGCTCTCAAACTCCCCCAGAAGTCAGGTACTCATAGCACCGCCCACCTGTTCACCGCTGTATCAACTAATCACTTTATGTCCTCTATTTAGGTGTGGCTGATGATGATTGCAGGGTTGTTGACATCCTGATACGGGAGAAGAGCGGGGAAAGAAGAGCAGTGTCAGGTGTTCTTTCATTTCCCCTTAGAGTACAGGAAACCCCAGAAGACCCTTCATTGTTCAACCTCATTTCCAAAAATGTTGCGACGCTGTTTAAAATGGAAAGAACAGAATGCAACTTTATTTGCAAGGGACAAAGCCGAAAACCAATACTGGATGATTGTGATTTTTGAGACCTCAGGCAGCACTGCAGGAAAAATAAAGATTCTTAATCACTGCATGGGCTCAGGAACACTTCTGAAAACCATTATCTGTTAACACAGTACTTTTGCTGTATCCATCAATGCAAGATAAAACTCTACCATGCAAAGAAGAAACCATACATAAACAAGATACAGAAACGCAGCTGCCATCTCTGGCCCTGAGCTCATTTAAGACGGACTGAGGTGAAGTAGAACACTGTCCTGTGGTCCGACAAATCAAAATCCGAAATTATTTTTGCAAATCATGGATGCCGTGTCGTCTGGACTAAAGAGGAGCAGGATAAAAAAATGCTAAACAATATACACACGTTTGGAACAACATATGCTGCCATCCAGACAACGTCTTTTTCAGGGAGGGTCTTGGTTATTTCAGCAAGATCAAGCCAAACCACATTCCTGCAAATATTAAAACAGCATGGCTCCGTAGTAAAAGTGTCCAGGTGCTAAACGGGCCTGCCTTCAGTCCAGACCTGTCACCCATTTGGTACATTATAAAACAAATATTTGACAAAGGAGACCCCAAATTGTTGAGCAGCTGAAATTCTATATCAAGCAAGTATAGGAAATCATGCTTACAGAGTATTGCTAAAAGAGGTGATGCAACATAGTGGTAAACATGCCGTCCCAACCTTTTTGAAACATGTTGCTTGCATCAAATTCAAATAGGGCATGTATTTTTCAACACCTGATATGTTTTCCTTGTACTATTTTCGATTAAATATAGGGATACATGATTTGCACATCATTGCATTGTTTTTATCTGCATTTTATGCAAAGTCCCAACTTTGTTGGAAACATGTTTTAGAATTTCTGGTTATTTTGACTTAACCGGCAATGTGCTGGAAACTGCATAAAGATTATTTTAACCGAGGGAGGAAACAAAGAGAGACCCCATCTCTGAATTGAAAATACAAATCCCATGAACTTGTCTGTAGTCGGATAATTAATTGCCACACGCCCCATGGTGTTGTGACAGGAAGCCAAACCGTAAAAGTGGGTACTCCCCCTATGGATAACAGCCAGAGGAGACCATTTCATTATGGTGGTCTAAGGTTCGAGGTTGGGCTCCACATCAAAAGATCTTTCATCAAGCCGGAGATATTGTCACCATGGTGAGAGAGCAATTAAGGGGCCCATTTACTATTAACAAATCCCTAAAGGAAATCAAGTCGGGGGGTGACAGTAACAAAACAAGACCTGTCGTCTCCTCCCAGGCTCTCAATGTTAAACTCCACACTCGGCAATTCCATGGACATGTAGGATGGCAATAACAGTGAGCCTCATCACGCTCTCCAACATTGAATTCCACACCTGGCAACCCCATGCACAGTAGAGCAGGGCCAGATGGGGAAACTCAAACCTGACATGGAATGAATGTCCACTGGCAACACACCAGGGTGTGAATGAGTGTTAAGTGTTTTCAACGTGTCGCTCATCTGAACGGAGCCACACACTAATGCTGAAACAAATGATTCATAAGGGAGGCTTAACCGACTCTTTCTTTCCCTCTCTCTCGCTCTCTCATGTTAGTAGCTTTCCACTCTGATTTTTGTAAATGTCTTCCACTAAGCCAGACAGTTGGAAATTTAAATTAGCCTTTTAATTAATTAAGAATGCCTGAGTGCCATTTGGTAATCTGAATGATTGGATATGACAATGTGAGGCAGGGTGGACTGCTATGATAATGCCCCACTTTGGTAAACAGTGGGAAGAAGGGGGGCATTTCTCCCCAGCGGGCCATTTTAGATTAAATAGAAACCCAGTTAGACTTTTTGCAGCTCCCGCTATGGTCGTGTAATTCAAATTGGCCCAAATCACATTTCACAGACAAAAACAGACAGGACGTCTGCTGACCACAATCAGACAGAACACACTCCTAGTCTCTCCCAGATACTGAGGATGTCACATGAGGTAACAGCCCAACGTTCAGGAACACGATCCACGCCACATTATACCCGTGGACAGTTCGACAAGAAGCCCGTCGAAGGAGAGTGCGATGCCCCCTAAAAGGTCCCCAAAACCGTCTGACATTGGTGAACCCTGAATATCTTACCAATTAAACACGAGACATTAGTCAGCACAGTGTCTTCGGAGAGCACACACACTGTACACTGCTCAGAAGGGACAGAGGAAGTGGGTTTAATGATCCGCCTTCCTGTGCTTATTACATCAGATCAGAGCCTGTGATTAAGCCCGCCTAGCTCCGCCAGAGGGATCCATTACTATATGCAGAGGACTGTCAGCCTCAGCTTAGCCCGCGACCTTGGACTGGAGAGTGCCAGGGGAGGCCGCAGTGCCAATGTAACAGGGACAAAGGGTTAGGCAGCCGTACCAAAATCCCATTACCGTCTGTAACATGGTAGTGGCAAGTTTTCCCTGTCCCGACCCCCCCCCCCCCCCACATTGCAACACAACCCACTTGAACAGCCCGCCTCCAGAAAGGTGTCGTCAGACTCGCCCCATGCGAACGGAGGAAGAGACGCCTAGATACATGAATAAACGAATTGGTTTGCTCCAGGCGGAGCGGAAATTGGCATATTAGTGGTCCCCATTAGGGGTATGTGAGCAAAGGGAGGTAGAGTGTGGGACGGAGACAGAAGGGGTGATAAAGAGAGAAGAAAGCTAGAGCTGAGATCATACTGTTCTCTGCCCATCCCTTGTTTTTTGTCTCCTGAAATGTTTTTTGCAGGGTGGGTTATGTGCCAACAGGCCAAACAAAGCTGTGATGTCCACTGGTGGTCACTCAACACACACAGTAATCAGTGCTGAAATAACAGGCTCTTCGATTCTTCATCCAATCATTGCTTTTTCCTAAATCAACCAACAGATTTAGGAAAATCAACAATTCACCTATCTATGACAAGCAGGTAACTATGTTTATTACTTATTGTACAGGCTGGTTGCCAGTCAGTTAAGGTAAACAAGCAATCCCAAATTTAACACACAAAACACTAAGAGATTTATGTTATTTAAATTTAATTTCACCTGAAAAAGACCCTCAAAAAACAACAGCCTTGTGGACCATCGGATTTCTTAGGTAACAGGAAGCCTATACGAACTAGCATGCTAGCTAACGAAACTGCTGAGCCATTCCAATCAAATATCATTATAAATTAAACAAAATAGGCTTAGGGATGTTCCTAACCTGTGCGGCACACATTTTCCACCAAAAGCTAGCTAGCTGCTTTTGCTGAGTTCGTAACAAGATAGCTAATAGGAGCTAGCTGATAAGTGTCCTCCTTCCACCAGCTGCTGATTATGATGACCCATGGTCAAAAACACTTGCTGACAGACATCTTTAACACTGGTGGATATCTGGAGCAAAAGTGTCTAGCATTACCTCAGAAAGTGATGGCTGACAGTTTATGTGAAAATGTATTGATGTGTCAGTAATATCAATAAACTGTTAAAAAAAAATAGGCCTTTAGTTTGGCCCCCTGGTAGGCCTTGGTTATGCTTTGTCTTTTGACTAAAATTTAGTATAGACTTACTATAAAGCCTTGTAAATGTAATCTCATAATATACTGTACATCAATACTTCATATGATGTAACCATTCATCTTAAAATGTGAAGTATTTTCCTGTATGATAAAATGTTCTAGTCAAAACGTTATTACTGCTTCCCTGTCATATCTACTCAGAATCAGATTGACAAACAATGCCTATTAATTAATCTGCATAGTTCTTCATATGTACTATAATGTGAATACAAGGTAATGTATGTCATTCTTTTCAACCATTATCCTCTACAATGTCTCTCAATATTCTATTCTAACGTCTTGTTAGACCCTCTACTTTTGGCCTTAAGTAGTTGAAAAATATAACCGTTAACATAGGAGCTATTGTCCACCTCCGCTTTTTATCTTTGTTAAAATACAGCAGTCAAAAACTCAAGATATCATAATCAACAGTACTACTGGAATAGCAATATAAATTGAAATGTCCCCATTCATTTCCTTGAGTCTGGGAAAGAGGTGGCATGGGAACAATGTGATTAAGTCAAATTGGAAATGTGGTACTGCTACTAAAAGGACAATCAGCTGCGACTTGCTCAGTGATGATAGAGCCAGGTAATTTCCTACAGAACCACAATCATTTTTGCCTTGATGAATCAGAGCTGATATATAGCACTGTAGCTATCTATGTAGTATTCACCCTGAGATATATGATGGTTTCAATGTGATGATTACAGTGGAAAATAATCGTATTTATTTTTCTACTAAGAAAAGTGTTTGTCCTGATCTCAGCACAGTAACTAATCCAAAATGACACCAGCCAATTGACTTCCTCCTTTTACCTTGTGGAGTTGAGTAACTAGAATAGGCAAAAAGAAGCACCAACATGGACAAGAGACATAAGGGCTAACGCTGCTTCATCAGACATTATCTACGAACACGAGAATTCCAATTGACCTCAACTCTTAGAGATGGCAGGACCTGGTCAATGACCTGAAGAGAGCTGGGACTGTAGTCTCAAAGAAAACCATTAGTAACACACTACACCGTCATGGGTCAAAATCCTGCAGCGCACGCAAGGACCCCCTGCTCAAGCCAGTGCATGTCCAGGCCTGCCTGAAGTTTGCCCGTGACCATCTGGATGATCCGGAGGAGGAATGGGAGAAGGTCGTGTGGTCTGATGAGACAAAAATAGAGCTTTTTGGTCTGAACTCCACTCGCTGTGTTTGGAGGAAGAAGGATGAGTACAACCCCAAGAACACCATCCCAACTGTGAAGCATGGGGGTGGAAATATCATTCTTTGGGGATGCTTTTCTGCAAAGGGACAGGACGACTGCACCGTATTGAGGGGAGGATGGATGGGGCCATGTATCACAAGATCTTGGCCAACAACTTCCTTCCCTCAGTAAGAGCATTGAAGATGGGTCGTGGCCGGGTCTTACAGCATGACAACGACCCAGACCTGAACCCAATAGAAAATCTTTGGAGATAACTGAAAGTTCTTATTGCCCAGCAACAGCCCCGAAACCTGAAGGCTCTAGAGAAGGTCTGTATGGAGGAGTGGGCTAAAATCCCTGCTGCAGTGTGTGCAAACCTGGTCAAGAACTACAGGAAACATATGATCTCTGTAATTGCAAACAAAGGTTTCTGTACCAAATATTAAGTTCTGCTTTTCTGATGTATCAAATAATTATGTCATGCAATAAAATGCAAATTAATTATTTAAAAGTCATACAATGTTTTTCACAAGATATCCAATTGACCTCAACTCTTAGAGAGGGTGAGAGCATTACAGTCAGTACATATTTTGGTTGGAGTGAAGGACCTATCCTCTTGTATGGACACATGCATTAGACAAGTGGAGATGCTTTGGTTAAAAGCAAAATGACGCATGCGCGCACACACACACACACACACACCACACACACACCACACACACATACACACACACATACACACACACACCACACACACACCACACACACACCACACACACACCACACACACACCACACACACCACACACACAAATACATTTGCATATAGCTATTTTCTCAGAGCACTGGCCTCCGAAGCTTCTATAACGTGAGCTCGTAGAAACAGCAAACGTGGGTTTGACCCAATCCGTCAAGAGGTGACAAATGCAATCCAGAGGGGCTTGGCCTGATGGTGATGAGCAGGAGATCACAGGTATGTCCAGATATGTAATGTATTGTGAAACATCCCAGACAGAGGAGACATGTCTGTAGAGGAGGGCTCTATAAGGTGCACCAACACAACATGACGCTAAAGGAAGACTAGGAAACAGATAGTGAGCTCTTGGAGAAGGAAATACTAAAGAGTTTCAATTTTAAGATGGGCGTTACTGTTCTGCCAACTCTGGAATAATGTCCCCCTGCAAGGGGGCACTCTCTGGGCTGATTGGCGAAGTAAACAAAATAAATCACTATTACAGTGAAATCAGAGGTGATTCACCCAGAGAAGAGGGGACACTGGCTGCGCCCAGTGGTGGACTGAGCTAAGCACTGCTATGCATTGCTCCTCTCTAGCTCCTTAATGGGTGATTGATTGAACTCATTACATATGGAGGGGCAGAGCCCAGATCATATTGGCTGGATAGTTAATGTTCAGATCGGAGGCCACTCCTGTCAGGGGTGGATGGATTACAATGAACTAGGATGGTTAAAGATGTCATGTTCTTCATATAGTATCAGGATGAGTATGCTTGTTTGGATAACTGCCTGCTTAGGACAATAAGAGAGAGAATTTGGGACACACTGTAATCAATCAAACTTGAAAATAGTATAATGGGCCTTTAACGTGTATCAGCAGCACCTCCCCGTGTTCCAGACACTATTCCTCTATGTAGAAAAGCAGCTGTAATCAAACTCTGGTGTAAAACAAAACCATGGAATATTAAACAAGGTGAACTAATGTGAATAACTTTCAACATTTATGCAATTGTCATTTAAAATCTCGAAATGTTTGAAGGCAAAAATCGACAGTATATCAATATGGTTTTAACTTGCAAAAACATATATATTAGAAAACTAATACAAAAAGAGATGACGGAGTATTTCAAATATAAGGTATGAGTGTCTGTTTGCATAGTATAACTAGTGACAGCATCATGTGATGACAGTGCTTCAGTCATAGAGCCTCTAAAAACTCCACCCACACATTTGATTGTGTTTATTGTCTCTAACCATCTGCAGCTGATAACCCTTGACTGAACAAGCTGTTAGTCAGCCCCAAGTGGGAGTATGGAGGGAAATAAGCCATACTTTCAGAAGGCTTTCAGGTCCCAGCTAACTACGACTATCTATGACATTACTACAACCCACACTGCTGCTGGAGGGAAAAATCAGTGAGAAAATCAATCATACACAAAAAAAGAATGAGTGACTTCTCATTTCAAACAGGCACAAAAACATTTATAAAACGCTTTTAAAATATCCATTATAAGCAGTAATGCCACCTCCACCTAACCTATGCCTGCTTTGGAAAATTCCAGCACAAAAAGCATAGCCAGCTGAATTGGCTAAAATAAACTAACCTTTTTGTGATCGAGTGCCTTGTGCAAATCTGCATGTAAATAGGTGTGCATTGTCAGGATAGAGAAAGAGAATGCAAAAAGCAAAAAAGAGAGACAGATGATCGGCTCTTTCGTGCTTCATTGATATCCTATTTATCTAAACAGGGATGCTGGCTGGGGTCCTTTTGAAAACTGCTGAAGTGGGAAAACATTTTAGGAATGCAAAAAGTGGGACAATTTTTAGCAGGGTGGTAATGTCCAGCCATTACTGTGAAGTCACAATCCTACAGAGTCAAAAATGTACCATGAACACTAAAGAAAAAAACAACAACTGAAAACTCTGATTAAAGGTGGGGCAACCCGACACACATTTCCAAAACCATCAGCGTTTAGGTGAACACTGTAGCTTTAAGAGCTCACCCCTTTTAACGCGGATCAATGTGAATATCTACCACGATCATAGCACACGGTATTACAAGCACAGGAAGAGTAAATCAAACCACATCCAGTAAGTTGACAGATTGAGGTCATTCAAATTGCTCCCAGTCTAATCCCCCTGTCTCCTGCCTTGACTGCCCACCTGACCCCGCCTATGCTGGCACTCTGCATCACTCATCTCCCAGCAGACGTCTGCCGAGTCCTCCAGAAATAGTCACTGCAACTGGCCCCGTCACTCAGCACGCGGGGGCTTGATGCCGCTCAACCCTGGGCTGACCTTGTAGGGTACCCCGTGCAGCCGTCCCACACTCACCCTGGGGAGGCTGATGCGGAACGAGCTCCGCGGGTGACAGGTGCTGACGAGCCGCATACACCATCCCTGAGAAGTAACGCAAAGACGTGGCAGGTAAAAGTTCTGATCAAATTAGGTGCGCGGCGTGAATGCAGTCAAATCTGGGCGATACGGACCACTGTACATTTTGGTCACTGTGACCCAGAGTACATGCCGTACAAAAACCGGATTCAACCTTATGATCTCACAAGAGAGAGACGGACGTTAATATTGGGATTGTCAGATTTTGATTGACGCCGAGTCAATAACATTATCATGAGGACGGTTGATTGTTAAGAACCAATAAGCTGAAGTACGCTATCTGTTTAGGTGCAACACATGGTGGTCTGCAGTAACGTTCCACTCCTTCGAGACACCAATTAAAATCAAAATACATTGCCTGGGACTGCGTGCTAAATTTCCTTATCTAAAATATACTGTAGGCTTATGAAACTATAAGCTTCAATAACACAGTAACATCTCTCTCAGTGGAATGGGGAAATATTTAAAAGAACATAATTGGAACCTCACTGCAGGTGATAAAGCTACATGATGAATTAATCCATCCATCAACTGTCCCATTATGTCCTGCCATCATGAATCCGGTGTGAGGGGCTGTGATTTGACGCTAATGCTTGTTTGGCTTGTTAATCCACCGCTGTTCTCAGCATTTCATCCAGCGCCCAATCAATGAACCTTGTTTAAATGGACTAAAACAACTGTGACCTTTAGGGGTCAAGCTGGTGACAACCTCAGACAAAATTGCCTTGTGATTGATTCTGAAAGAGGAACACTTGTTTATTTGCTGATTTATTTGGATGCCCTAATACATTTTGCTGAAGTACCAGCAGGCCTTCACCGGGTCCACACAGTCTGTGAGGAGTGCCGAGTGTAGAGCCCGGCAACCCAGTCTCCATAATGTTGTTGTCTGTTTAGAAACTGCCTTAAACTTTGGTTGTAAGCAAATGCAAATCTGTATTTAATTCTATATGAACTAGTCCAATAAATCTCGGGTAATTTATCTAATGCTGTAATTGTGTGTGCAAACACTAACTTCCCACCAGAGGGAACATTGTGTGCCCGATCTCTCTCGCACTCAGTTAGCACTATGGCAACACACACACACACACACACACACACACACACACACACACACACACACACACACACA
>JACXGJ010002881.1:0-58729 GCA_016801105.1 Esox niger
TGACTCTAGCCACCTCTATGTGTTTTGGTCTCCCCAATTGGAGGCAGGTGTTCGTTATTGCCTCCAATTGGGGAACCTATTTATGTTGAGTGTTTTACCACAGTGGTGTGGTTTATTTTGGTTAGCAGCCGTAGGCTACACAACCCGGTCATTGTCTGTTTTGAGTTTGTAAGTTTGTTTCCTTTGTTACTTTGTTCCTTTTCATTAAACATATGGCTCACTACCTCCATACCGTCTCTGCGCCCGTGTCCTTCCACCAATTCAACCAGATTTATGACAGTAGACTGTGAAGACTTGTGCATAGGCCTCAACCTTCAACCTTGATTGCAACCTTTGACTCAAAAACTATTGCTGAAATTAAATTAAAATCTGACCTTTCATATAAACTTTCGAGGCAAAGGCTTGAAATGCTTTTGGCAGTACTGTTCATTATGAAATTGAATAAAGAGACAAAGTTTTATAATGTTGTTTGGCTACAGGACAGTAATTAATACAAGCAAGTTTGCCTTCTACAGTTACCATAGCCCTTCAGTGATAGCTCCTATTAGAATAGATATTCATCTAGATAAAGCCACCACAGAGTCATCTCATTAACACATTTCATTATGGAATCTAAACTGTTTAAATAATCTTGGTAAATGGGGATGAAATTATATGCTAATATAACACCCATCACTAAACATTGAACGATGGATAACTTAATCAACTAACAGTGCTTAGCAGGATTTCATATTCTGCTTTATTTATATAAACCAAAAGACTCAGAGCTTTCTATGGATTATTGTATTTGCTATTAGATTACATCTGCAGACAGCCATTGTGAATTGTTTGAATACGGTGAGCCAATGCTTCGTTGCACTACAATATGTATATCTAATAAAGTGTCATTTAAGCCTGTAACAAAAACTGAATGTAACAATATTTGTCAAAAAAGAGACCTCCTTCAACACCACTGACAATCTTCTGTGAACTAAATTCACAATAGTAATGCAATGACAATGCAATTAATCCAATAAGGTAAAGTGGCACACACAAATAAATGGCAACGTATTTCATATAGCTAGCTTGACTTGAAACAACTCAGTAGCAGGGAGGCATACCTAACAATGTGTTCAATGACGAAAGTCAGTTCAATAGGTTTTAAGGGTACTTGGGGTGGGTCGGGGGGAGTGCCGTTGGTATAGATTTACTCCCAAGCCGAGAGTGACATTTTAAGACAGATTTAGTGACAGTAAAGCTCTACCTCGCCTATGTGTCCACATTGCCTTTTGTTTGATCTGTTTGTTTTTCATTTCTAGACAATCAGGCCCCCTCAACTCTGAGTAGGGGGACACTAGACATAATATGGCGGTGATGGATAAAAATGGGTGGTAGGGGACAAGACCCCCCAAACGTGCTGCACTGAGAAGGGCACACTCTAGCAGCATGCCAGGCATCGCTCAGGGGTCCCTGCGGCACGAGCCTCTGACACTTAACAAGCGTCTTCCAGTTGTCTCTGGCCTTGAACCTTTCTCTTAAGACACATAAGGAGCTTAGACAGCAGGGAGGGTCTGGCCATTATGACATACTACAGTATAAAAATATCTTGGCATACTTTTTTGTTACATGTATTAAAGAAAAATAAATTTTGAAAAAGTATCTAGTGGAATGTATATAATGCATATCAGACACATTTTGTAATTTTTTACCAGTTCTATCAAGAGAGAAGAGCTATAGTGGCCCACTACTGCAATGGGGACATATCACTCAGAGACAGACAGTGAGACAGACAGACAGACAGACAGACAAAGCCCCTGTGCTCGACAGGCCATGAAATGTCTCAGCTACAGCCTCCAATAACAAGCCTGACCATATCAGGCAGTGCTTTGGAGTAACACAGAAATATTCTCTGGCTCCTGGCAGTCCTCTGGGATGCAATGGATCACATACTGAAATCCATTATGTCATCTACAGTAGTGACAACTACTTCCCTATTTATAGAGGGCAGTGCATTATTACAAATCAACCTGCTACACACCTGAAACTCATTTGATTGTGAATGGTGGTGAATGGCGGTGATCTGCCTGAGACAATGTGCGGTCACTAATAGAAGGTTCAACATCTTTAAAGATGCATTCGGGGATTTTTGGTCACTTGCTGTAAAATTGGTGGCACTGAGCCCAAAGGGGTCCCAGGAAATTGGATATGTGTCAAATGTGTGACCCATTTAATCAAAATTGTTATGGCATACTGAGGAATGATCAATATCTACTTCTACACATATAAACAACATATTACACATAATAAACAATTATTTTAGTAAAATTGGGTAATCCTAACCTTAAACCTAGCCCTGTGGTTAAATTGGAATTGTGGAGCTGGGGGAGCCCTACATTTTGGGACTTGAGGGAACATAAATGTAAAATCACCAAATTTTTGTCATGGACAAAGTAATAAACTAACTATGCAACTATTAATAATAAATGCATTAACAAGATATTCAGTCAGCGTTACAGCTAGATAATAAGAAACATTTGAAATACTATTGGAGTTAGTTAGCTTCTCTTATCTTACCTTTGGTAGTAGTCTGTCAACTTCCTTTTACAGCTTTCCTTTTACAGCTTCCAGATTATTTTCCTATCTTGACAATGAAGTTCTAAAATCCACCCTTATTAAACCACCCTTAACAAACCAACATTTTGTCTATTTCAAAGTCACAAATTCAGGTGACTAGATAATTATATTTGACTTCAATTCACAGGAAGTTAGTTAAGAATTAGCTAGCTTACCACACCATATAGCAAAAACATATTGGCTAAGGTTAGCACAGCTACCTAGCAGAGATCATGTAGTTAGCAAACTTTGGTTTAGATATATTACTGTAGAATAGCACCTCTCTTGGTGTGGCTGCTTTACAGTTCATTGATAACACTACTGAAATATGCATTATTTAACTTTCCATATAAATAAACTTTAGTTAGCGGGGTACTATAAAGCCTAGCCTATAAAGCCTAGTTCAGCTGGCCCGCAATATTAAGTGATGCCCTCTCAAGATTCGAAACCAGGTTGCCCACGTGGAAGGCAGTGTCAGATTGCATCCTTCGAAAATCCATCAGAAACTGTCGCAATATAACCGTAAACTGTTTTATTCCAGTCTTACTATGATGTGAATACTGAAGGTTTTAGCCGGTGAAGTTCTCATCTATACGAAATAATTCATAACTGGTATTTCACTTGTATGGAGATCCGAACACAGGACCTATACCCATTATCTAGGAGTAGTCAGTCAGTCAGTCAGTCAGTATTCACACTTCTTAGCCGGCATCGCTTCCTGGTCTGGCAAAAACCAAGAAAAGCTTGCAAATACAACTTTTCTTTGTTTTAATCAGACACCGCATTCATTCATGCAAATTGGAATTAAATTATTTTCTCCCTTGTCTAGACAATTGTGATGAAATATGAAATATTCACACTCTACACTATGAGCACCTGGGAATGTGCATTCCTCTCTCTGGTATCCTCTACCCTTTTCCAGCTGTCCCTCTCCATACACCTCTTCCTCCTTCTCCCTCTTTCTCTTCTTCTCCCTCTGCTTCCTGCTCTCCCTTTGTGAGCCCAGCACACATTTGCCATCACAACTTTTCTAGATAGTCTGATAGACAAATCCGACAGTTAAGAGATTAGGTATTTTCTATATGAATAACATTGGTAGAAACAAGAAGAGCATCAAACTATTTTGCTGACTGCATAAAAATTGCCAATTCTATTCATGATGGTATTGAACCAGCAATCTTTTGAACTCCACAGCTAGTGTGATCATAAACTTACCATAAGGCACACAAATCTCAAGATGTCTGACTTTTTATAGATGATAAGTGAAAGTACAGCATGTGGCACATCATTCTGCAGATTCACAAATGATCATGATCAAGTAACTTCGTTGTGAGCAAAGCATGACATTACCACCTCCACCCTTGGCTAGCTAGTGAAAATGACAGCTTTAATTTGTGCTCCAAAAGTGACAGATACTCTTCAAGCACCACAGCAGATAAAGAATGCACTTTCAAAAGAAAACAGTGGAGAATTGTGATGAACCCATCATGCTTTCTCAACCACCTATTAACATAATCCTGTGTCAGTGGGCTACTGAAAAATTACAATGATGGAATTCGATTAAGCTTGTTCGTTTCAGTGGACACTGCTCCAGGAGAAAAGTGATTGCCTTCATTTTGAAACTAGGTTGCTGCCTCCTGAGTGTGAGCAAGGTGTTCCTTTGAAAGCCAGCTTGTGTTGTTAGCAAAAAAATTACTGCTCCTTCAGAAAGTTTTGAGACCCTTTCAGTTTCTTTACAATTTTTTGTGTTATGGATGTTTACAATTGGATAAATAAACAGTATATATATTAATATAGTGGTGGAATGACCCCACATGTGCTTCATCAGCATCACACCAATTCTCCAAAGAAAGCAGGCATATTCTAGAATCTTCCAGCGGTAGCCAGCAGGACCAGCCCTGATTCTGTCCAGCGTATCAGGAGGAATATATAGAAGCTCAGAGCAGGGTGGAGGAAGATCTAGTATTCAGAATATATAAAGCTCAGATGTCCTTTGTCTATTGAAAATTCCTGATTGGAGTGTGTGTCTCAAATCCAAATCAATTGTATTGGATATGAGGCACACACATCTATATAAGGTCCTACACACCACAGAGGAAGAGCAAAAACCAAGCCATGACATCCTAACAACTCTCCATAGACCTACAAAATTGCACTGTGACGAGGCATGGCTAAGAGAAAGATATGAAAAAGCATTGTAAATGTCTGTGCAGGTGTGAGAACCTGCAAGATGCTTTAGACCTAAATTCCAAACATTTACATCTGCCAAAATCAAAGTACCACTCATCAGTAAATCAAAGAGTAAAAAAAAAAACTTTGCATAGAAAAAGCCTCAGACTGGCCAGTAAAAGAAAAGATTAATATGTGTAAAAGAACACAGACACTGGCCAGTGGAAGATCTCTTCTTAGAAGGCCAGCCTCCCGGAGTCGCCTCATCACTGTTGACATTGAGACCGGTGTCTTATGGGTACTATTTAATAAATCTGCCAGCTGGGGACCTATTGGTTTCTCAAACTAAACACTAGTGCATTTGTAACACAGGACTGATGGTTGCAGATAATGGGACTGTGTACACCTATGGAGATATTCCATTGAAAATCTTCAATGCCACAAAAGTAATTTGAAACATAAATTATGTCTACCCTGTATTTTTTATCAATTTGATGTTATTTTATTTGACAAAAAAATAGCTTTTCTTTCAAAAACAAGGACAATTGTTGTGACCTCAAATGTTTTATATGTGTACGTGTGGAAAATCTGTGAGGAAAATATAAAGGTGATAATGTTGTGATATTACATTACTAAGTGACCCCAAAGATTTGAACAGTAGTGTATGTATATTAATCTAAGTTGTTTTGAATATATATACAGTACATATCAAAAAAGTCCTACATTTTTGTAAAATTTTTTTTGAACTTAATAAAATAAATGATATACAGCTCTGTAAAAATTCTGAGAACACTGCATATTTTTCTTTCCTTTCCAAAAAATTGTGAAAAGGAAAGTTTTGAGTGAGGAACAGTAGCATTTAATTCGCTGGGGTCTCTAAATTTTAACCCTTCTTTTTTGGACAGGAAAAGTAAGAGGTGCAGTGGTCTCCTATCTTTTTTCAGAGCTGTATATTGAAATGTAATGTCTAAATGTACTCTGAAATTACAGGTTACAATAAATAAGCAATTGGAGACAAGAAAATCATGCAATCGTTTTAAGAAATGTTTATCTACATTTGACTAATTCATGGGTATTTATTTTCATTATTTTCTACATTGTAGAATAACAGTGAAGACTTCAAAACTATGAAATAACACTTGGAATAATTGCTGTAAGAACACAACACAGGCAGGTGGTGTGGTTCCAAGCTCAGAGTGTGTTGGTTTAATTCAAAACTTGTGGTTGGAAACAGGCGGGGTCAATAACGAAATGGCAGTTAAGGCAACAGTACAGACAAGGATAGATTAAACATCGTAGGTAAAGCAAAAACGTTTTTTGTCATGAGGACTGCAGAAAGTTCTTAATGCTGCAGATGAAAAGCTGATTAATTCAGAAATCAACTGTGGCATTGATTGCAACCCAAGTAAATGCTTTATGGAGTTCAAGCAACAGACACAAAAAAATCTGTTCAGTGGAGACTACATGACTCAGGCTATTATGGCTGAATTGTTGTAAATAAACCATTACTGAAGTACACTGGTTATAAAAAGAGACTTGGTTGGTCCAAGAAACTTGAGAAATGTACATTAAACCCAGTGGAAATGTGTCCTTTGTGAGACGTAGAGTGGGTGAACCGATTGTTGTAGAGCATGGAGGAAAGGGTGTGCTAGTGTGGGGGTGCTTTGCTAGTGACTCAGATTTATTTAGAATTCATTGCAAACTCAACCAGTATGACTAATCCAGCATTCTGCAATGACATGCCATGCCATCTTGTTTAAGCTTAGTGGGGCTATCAGTTGTTTGCCACCTACATAACAATATGTTGTTTGTGAGGACATTAAGATCCTCAACAAAAGAAAACAAATGAAAGAAATGTAGGCTGGTGCTGTAGGATTAATCAATAATTTTCAAAATCTAGGGGCAGATGTTTTTGAGAGATGTGATTTGCAGTTTGGATAGAGAATGATTTTGCTGCCAGTGCAGAAAAGGTCTTTGCCATAGAAATTACACATGTACTTATGTCACACCATCAGACACATTGTTTAATAAAATACAAGGTTTGTTTGTGTTGGAAGAAAAACAATGGACAATATTCATTAGCCACAAATTACAAGAATAACAGTGCTTGATTAATATTTGCAAGTCAGTGGATATGGAACAATGTAACCCACAAATCATGAAACATTCCTTTAGGCAACTTTCTTCTCATTTAAATTAAACTAACACAATATACTATGTATTGTGAGTAACTTCACACTGATGTCTACATATAGAAATGTCAGCTGTCCTTTTCATAACCAGCACATTAAGATCCACAATCCACATGCAAAGGCAGTTAATATGGCAGACCTTCGCCAATTGTGGATTCTATGAAAAGTGAGCTACCCTCTTTGTCTACTGGCAAGGTAATATATAGCCTACTATATGCCCCGCATGTGTTACAAGGCACTCAATTGTTCTTTGGAAACATGACTTTTAATGTGATTCTAATAGGGGGGCATTAATCAATTGTGCTCCATCAGCAGAGAGAGGCTGAGAGAGACTTAATCCCAACCTCAGTCCAGCTCTCTGACCTGAGACCAGCTGGCTATTAACCAGCACCACGCTCATCCTAAACAAATCACTTTTGACTCAATCTATCAAAGCAACATTAATATTCTAAAGTGCCTTTCGCTGTGCTCTCTGTTTTAAATACGTTGGGTCCTGCCAGAAGAAGACAACCTCATTGTATCAGCTCTCTTCTTGTCCTTTACCACACACTTAAACCCCATCAGGAACATTAGACTCTTTCAGGCTGTCCTGCCACAGCTTTGGGTAGCAGAGACGCAGGGAGCTTAAATATCAGAAACCTTGGACAATAGCAACAACTGCACATCTAATTTAGCCCCCGGTTTATCATGAGTTTGTAACTGGATCTATCCCACAATGCCAGCGAGCACAATGGAATGGCGATCCAGGAGCTATTGTTTTTCAAGTTAATTAGACCTCAACCATGGCTACGAATCCTCTGAGGTGTGCCCCCAGAGTTAACCGACAGCTAAAAGCGGCTTGTGTCCCCGGTACCATTAAAAATAAGAGCCCTACAAGTCCATGGTATTTGGGGACATGTTACGTGATGGCCCAGTTATCTGGTCATTATATGGCCCGATGATGGCAGGCCCAGATTCAACCAGGCACTTAGAGTGCAGGGTGTCCTCAACACAAGGCATTTGTTTTTGCATTTAGGGAGGTTTAATGTGGCTCTCTTAATCTTTTATGTCTGTAGCCAATTCACATGGTCCCATCTACAACTGACACTTGAGTCGAGCAAAGGATTGGGCAACAAGAGGGGTGGTATGGACTGTGGCATTTTACCATTCACAAATTAATATGGGCTGTTAATTTTATTCATACTCACTAAATCTATCGATCAAAGTCCTGATACAAAATACTATTTTGTCTGAAAAATCTGATTTGAGGAAATCTTTACCATAATGCCCATGCTAGTATCATATTGTCATTATTATCTAAAGTATACCGAATAATTCATGTTAATAAATATAGCTCTGGCACACCACTAGTTGGTTACCATGTTTACAAGTTGCTTTACAAAATGTTTACTTCACTCATTGAGCTTGTCTGTTGATTGAAGTGTTCTACTCTTGGGTGGAAACTTTTACAGCAAGAGAAAACGGTAACTAACCCAGTCATGTGGAAACAACCTCTGACCTTAACGCATTAGCCTTTGACTTGTAACAGGTGGACAGAGTGTCTTTTCAGAGATTTGGAGCAAGTGTGAGGGGCCACTAGCATCACCTCTGAGCTCTCTAGAAAAATATTATCATTTTGCTGAGGACTGCCCAGACAAGGATGTTGCAGGCTACATGTGAGGTCCAATAACACATGTTCTCTAGGGTTGAATGCTGTGTCTGGACATATAGAGCATCTAGAAAGAGAAGGTATATCATGCAAAAAAACAACACCTGTCTCAGTTTTTGATGCCCACAACACCCTCATTATGAGTGCAAGTACCTAGTCAAAATTGTGTAATACATTTCTTAAAAACTGAAAATGAGAATAAAAAACGCCTTAAGCTGTCGTAGAGTTGTTATAGAGCTGTAATAGGCCTATATAAAATGACATTTCATTGAATTGTATACATGCTACATTAAGCATGTGATTGTATGATCAAATTGTTTTCATTTAATGTTCAAAGGGCTAAACAAAATATTTATTTTGATGAAATCCCATCTTGATCTTCTGACTGTTCTGCCAGCACAGCTCTTGGACAGAGACGATGTATTGTTTTTTAACGGTTGTGTGTGCTCATGCTGTGTGCTAATGCTGGGTCTAAGAGCTAGGAGTCTCCTGGCTCCGCACCAAATGGACAATCTTTGATGTGCAGTTATGTAGTTGTTCTCGGGCCAGGCTGTTGGGCAGCTAAGTGGAGGTCAGATTAGATTTACCAATGGACGTCGGCAATCTCCCTCTGGTCTGTCCTCATCACATGGGGGAATGCATGCACAGGGCCCTCAGAGACCCTACTTGACGTGGCTCCGATGGCAAACTAGATTTTGTGGGGAGGTCAGGGAGAGTTTCCGGCAAACAGGGCCAAGGGCCAGGTGGCACATCACAGTTTCCCACTGTGTTGCTATCCCCAGAATGCGACACTGTGGCGTCGGCAAGTTTGCCTCTGATCAGGATCGGGAGGGGTCAGGCAAAGAGGGGGTCACCAAATGCTGGGGACTTAGGCGCTGGCCCAATTTGCAGTCTTAATCTGTATGGTGTGAAACAGACACATTTTGACATTTTTTATGTAGATTGGATTTCAAACCAAGTTAAATAAAAAGCAAAGGCTACTGTTTTGTTTTGTCTGTCTCCTCATTTCACTAATAATGACACTGATTTTGTTGTATAAGTATTTCAAAAATAGTTATCAAGTTTAAGAAAATAGTTCTACCATTGTAAACTGCAATGCTGGTACTTTGCTTTGTCTAATGAAAACACTGAAAGCCTAACATTGATGAAGCTGGATACCGTGCTCAGAGGGACATACTGAAAATAAAGAAGATATAAAATGTATAGTGTATTGAGATGTCAATAGATTATGAGGCAGACATGCCAAGGTAATATCGAACTGGTGAATCACCACTGCCCTCTGCTGGAGAAGCCAAAAACATAATGTTTTCTGATGAAAAATCTGATATACAGTATGAACATCAGCAAACCCACACTTCACGGAAACTGAATCCCTATGTTTTCTCTTTCTTTGATTAAGATACCCAGAAATGAACACACCTGTCAACACTATTGGGCTCAGGTTACATGAGAGCCAGTTGGATTCCCTCTTTCAGTCGCATATCGTCACTTTTAGGAGCCATTTTGGAAAGGAGACAAGGACTAATTAGCTCACTTAAGGCCCACAAAGTGACTCTGTCATCTAGTAGCTATTAAGGAGTGAAGAGGCAATCCCTTTCCACTCCCAGCTGCTCAAATACGTTATTCTAAAAAAAACTCTCTGCCTTGACAGCTGTCTCATTATTTTCATTACACAATCCTACTAAAGTCCTCCAAAACCACAAGCTTAAAAATGGCGGCTTGTCTGTCTGACCGTCAAAAGTCACACATCAGGTGCACTTAAGGTACCAGCGGACCTATCAGTTGGCTGCTGTGTAAGATTCCTTGGTTTAGAGACAATACTGCATCTACATATAACACCATGATGGGGAATATATTAATATAAAAATACAAATCTAAACCTAATATCTCATGACCAACAGCGTGCATTATTAGTCTATATATCTTATGTAAATTAATCCCTTAGAGAATCTACTTAAGTCTATCTTCTTTAGTGCATTTGTCATTATATCAGCTACAGTGAGTAGGATAACTACGTTAATAATTCAAAGCTGCAAGCAGCATTTAATATGTTTCAGCTAGGGCTGTCATGGTATCAGATTTTCGCTACACAATTATCGTGGCCCAAAGAATTCACTGTAATGATATTATCATGGTATCTATAGGTAAATTAGAAGTTAAAAATGTCAAAATCATCTTCAACTTTGTTTAATATATTTTTTTATCTTTTTTGGCAAATGAATTACACTCACAATACGAGTGTATGGATGTGGGGAGAGTCTGTAACCATAATAGTACCATTCCAAAGATAAAAGCGTACAAAAAGAACAATTACACTTAATGGATAGTGAAAAATCAACTGGATGAACTGATCCACAAGGCCTTACACTGAGAGGAAGTTTTGAAAAATACAAAACATTTTTGCCTTGTGAATAGGCTGTGAAAAGGCATTAATTCCAACACTAGTGTAAAGGTCCAGACTCATACTTTAAGCACATACATCGTTTGTCCATGAATAAGCTATGGAAAAACAGAGAGGAGTTCTGGAAAATATACAATGTCCTTTTTTCCAGGTGAATAGGCTACACAAACTGTGTTTCTTTGGGGATTTCTCCCAGGGTTCTAGTGAGGCTAACAAGATGATTTCAATGCCAGCACATAGTTCCAGTCTCCTTGTTTCAGCACATGCACCATTTGTCTTTAAGTAACATTAATAAGGTATCGACAAACTGGGAGGGGTTTAAACTTCAGTGTCACCTAGTGAATACGGTCTACATATTTGTATTATTAACATGATATCCAAAATTCATTTTTTAAATATCACGGTTATTGTCAATACCGGTATATCACGACACCCCTAGTTTTTGCATAGATCTACTACAAGCCAGATTACACATTTTTGTCAATAGTACAAAAATCCAACTCAGGTCCCTAGAAACAATATGGCTTCCATGGTTTTTCCTTTTTACTAGTACGTATGTGGACAAATGGAAACAGAATGAATATACAAACTAAACTCTCTGATCATTTGTAGCAAATGCAGTCACACTTAGGATTTGCCTTCTGATACAATAGAAGTAGTGCTTGAAGCAATTTTCACAAATTCAGAATAGCTTAACAAGACATTATGGATAATGGTCCCAATATCTTCCTTCTGAGGATTTGGACCTATACACCCCTTTTCAAGATTTTATATAAAACGAGGTGAGTGTCGTGATCTTGCAAATGTGCAAGACATAATAGCGCCCCTCTGTGGTTGACACAACAATATTTGTGCTTATTTTGGTTGTCAACATAATGTACCAATTAGAATTAGTCCTTAGTAAAATTATGCATTTTGGGGCTTTTTGCCATTTCATGCAAAACCACACCCTTGCACATGTTCATTGGTCATTAGCAGGCATGTTTTGCTGAATAAGCGGAGATGGCCAAGAAGTGCAAATGTCTCTTACTGAGTGAGTGAGTGACAGCCCCAAATAAAATGGCATAGTGGTTAGAGTCACACACTGCCATGCAGAGGACAAGTGTTAGAGCCTCGCCACAGTCAAAACAAGTTATGCTTTATGATCAGTTCAGGATAGACGTTGCTGGCTACAAGCTTTGGTAGCTATTTTATAGTAAGTCTAAAATAAAACAGTTTATACTTTTGAAGTATGCATTTATGCATGCTTTTTGGGTTAATATAGATCACAACCCTTTGTGCAGTCAAAGGCAAGGGGTTTCCACTATTTCTCGTCTTTTCACTTGTACAAAAAATCTGTTATTATCACCTGTATTGATAATTATTGTATCAATGTCATTCACAAATGAAAGAAAAACAAAGGCAGTGGCTAAAGACACAGCTTGTCACATAAGACTACAGTTCAGATCCAGTGGGGGTGAAAACATTAATCCCTTCAAATTGCAGGCTGGCCCAACTAGGCTTGCCTGGTTCCTTTTCTTGTTTAAATAACTTTTGAAGACCATCACGCCAAATATGAAAGTAGATGAAGATTGGTCATTTGGTGCTATAGACATTGCTTTGTTCACAAATATTAAAAGGCTGTAAAACCACTAAGTGTAGAGTTAATATGTCCCAATTTCAAATGTGTTCCTTGTAAGAAGGACCAACTACCTTTTTTCAAGGCTTTAACTCAGATGGGGTGAACGTTGTGACCTTGCAAATGTGGTAAACCTGAATAGTGCCACTGTGTGGTTGATAAAAATAGTTTGCATTAATTTTTGTCGTATCAACTGTATCAACATACAGTATCAGTAAGCATTAAGATGATCTCTCCAGAATGGTTTGGATGAAAATCATTTGTTAGTGCACACCATATGACAAGAGATATTACTAATAAGCAACATATCTATGTTATAGGCTAAGCTCAGATGTTTAATCATCCCCCTCCCCCAATCTGAGAACATTTTGAAACAAACACAGTAGGAGTCACTGATACAACATGTTTGGATTTTACACCCAGACATCAAATCTGGCTGAAAGCTGGGAAAATGGTAAGAGAAAGGAAAGCCTCACATTCCTTACTATTTTAGGATTCTCTCAATGTAGAAAAGGTCCGGGAACTGAAATGAAAGAAAATGTTGTTGATCTTTTAAGTTAGTAATGGCTATTTAAACAAAACCCCAAGCAGAGTGACAACAATGTTCGAAAGGTAATAAATAAGGTTAAAAAAAGTATAACCATAATATGAAGATTTGTAGAAGCTGGTATAATTTCAGGGTCACCAATTCTATCAAAGTAAAATTTGTTGTTTCTACACACTCAATAGAGTGGGTATACATGTTTTACTTTGTCTAGACATCCTCATTTTAAGTCTGATATTGCATATTGTTGTCAAGCAAAAAGAGACTTGTCATTATGTAATTCCACCACATGGGGGCAGTAGGGATTCACTGTGATAAAAGTGACACATCAACATGATAATGTCCAGCATGTAGTCATACATATTTCTAAAGTATTGTATGCTGTAGTAACAGGCTGAATTATCTATATAAGCTGTGTTTTACATTCTTTGTCTGATTTATCACCAACGCAACCATAGGGTCACCTTCTAATGGACATCCTTCAACCCAATTCCTATTTTTATAGAAGTTATATAATTCCTAATACTGCACACTATAACCACATGCAATCTCTGTAATAATGTAATATCTGATATATCTAATTCATTATAATACATCAACAGCTAAATATTTCTAGGATTTAAACTGATTAGCGATCGTTTAACGTCATGTTCCAAAGGCAGATGCTTTCTAATTATGTTTGGTTCTTGTCTACACAGAACGGTTTTATTAAAAAGAGGATGCCCATGCTTGTTGAGGCACACTCTTCACATAGCACCGGCTTCTTGACTGCTGGCACTCCCAGCTGCTATGTCTGTAAGTACACATTCCCAAACACGGCACGATTATGACATCAGTACAACCTCCACTGGACATAAAGCTCAAGGCTCAACCAGGGGGACTTTCCTCCATACTATTTTCTTCCCCATCACCCTCCCTCTCTTTCAGAACTGTGAAACCCTGGCATCCCCCTCCTCGTCTCTGACCCATTTTGCCCCAGTAGACTTTCTTCCCCCAGCGGGCAGAGCCATTGCATCGTGTGCCATGTTAGTGCCAACAGCTGTGTTTTGGCAGCCACACGGGCACTTCTCATCTGCCAGAGTGGCAGTGAGTGCATGGCCTGAAGCGCCAAAGTGTCATGTCAGAAACACCCATTCTCCTTCTCATCTGCCTTCCCTTCTGCTTTCCTTTACCTCTGTCACAGTAGTCGTTGTGAGCGAAGTCATCTGTCTTAGCTCTGTGTACTGAATCAGATGTACAGAGATTTCAAATCAAAAGATCTGTGGTGACAGATGCACTCTGTAACTCAACCTCTCTTCAATTTCATATTTATGACTACTATAAGGGGTTCCCACACATTTTAAATTCAGGACGGATGTCTGTAAACAAATCACTAGGATACTATATTTACCTTCAAACATTTTTCCCTAGTTAATGTTGATTATTGTTCATAATACTGATTATTTGGACATTTCGTTTGGAAATTTAGAACCACTTGAACCCCTCCACCTATGCTGTTTTTTATTCAAACAGGTTTTAGAAAAATAAATATGATTAATATTAATGCAAAACTGTAGTTTAATGTAATCTCTTAATTGAAAACCAAAAGTACATGGCCAGATTTAAACAGCTTTTCTAAAGCTTTGTTAGCATGGCAGACAATACATTGGTTGTGACAATTGGTTTGGTAGGACGGCAAATTTCATTAAGGAAATCTGATCTCACGAAGTAAGTGAAAGTGACAAGGAAAATACACCACAGCACATTTCAAAGCGTCTGGCCATCTCTCCTATTAAATACTGGTACTTTTCAACAAAATATTGTTTAAACCTCCTATTTTGGACTGGATATGGAATATGTAGTGTTTCAAAGCAGAGGACCCAAGTTTCCGCCCTGTGGGGCAAGGCAACCTGTAAAAAAAGAAGTGATAATGTTAGCAACAGCACATTTGATGTTGGTTCATGCACAGCTCAATGGACGGCGTAGCTTGCTGTGTTGTGTTAGAATCTCACTCCACAGCTAGCTGAAAAGTCGCTGATTGGATACAATAAATGGAATCATGAGAAGGGACACACTAAATGTCAGGTCTGCTTGTTGCTCCATTTGTGTTGTATGCAGTGAAAATCTGTTTTCAAATGCACTGAAAAGCAATTAGAGTCTTTATTCAAAAGAGCCTTTTTCAAATGCTAAGAAAATGTGGGAAATTATAAATGTATACTGCAAATTATTTTTTTATTTGGCACTGTCACTTCTTGAGCACTTGCACATTTTCCAAATGTCATTACATTGGTAAACTGTAAATAATATGTCAAGAAGCTAGTGTCATTCACTATCAGCTGTTGATTAACTGCTGAACAAAAGATCTGACATCTATACTCCTACTCCCAAGCCATGTCGAACAATGCATGATAGAGGATTAAATGTCGGTCACACATTGGGTTTATTTGTCAATTTACCCAATAGAATGTGTTGATTTTCTCCTGTCAATCAAAATGTGTTTTGTTGTTCAAAATGTCTTGATAAAACATAGAGCTTGGAAAGGGATGCCATATTGGGTTTTAGCATTAATGGAAAATAGTGGGGCAGTTTGCCTTACTGCTTCATAGGTGAGAATCTTGTAGTGGAGGCAGACTTAAAATGGAAGCCAGTGAAGTGTGCAGAGGAATGGGGTGAAATGAGAAGACATCAAGTATTAGAACATTAGCAAGACTGCAGCATTTTAGACAAGTTCCTAGGATTTTATGGCACAGGTAGAGAGCCCTACCAACAGTGAATTACAGTAATCTAGGTGAAAGATGACAAGTATCTTAATTATTACCTGTAAGGTTTTATTCTATGACTGTTGTAGAGCATGGACCTACAGGAAGAAGTAACCCACTTGATAACAGCAGAGAATACAGAGTTGTCCAAGGTCATATTAGCGTTATCAACATTAATTGAGAGCACACAGGGGTTCCCAAAAAGGAAAAGCTGCCCAATTCTTATTGCGCTTGTTTTGTTAGGCCATCTTTACAGATGATATAGATACAGAATAAACAAAATCTCATAAAGTTGTCAGTCAATTATTTACAAATGGGTGGTGAGCATATGATATAATGACAGATCCGTGAGTGCATTCCAATCAGCCATAACATTATGACCACTGACAGGTGAAGTGAATAGCACTGATTATCTTGTTATCATGGCAACTGTCCGTGGTTGGGACATATTAGGCAGCAGGTGTGTCCTCAAAGTTGATGTGTTAGAAGCAGGATAAATTGCTTAAGGGTCTGAGCGACTTTGACAATGAACAAATTGTGATGGCTTGACAACTGTGTCGGAGAATCTCCTAAACTGAAACCCTTGTGGAGGGTTTCCAGTCTGCAGTGGTGTGGACCTATTAAAAGTGGTCCATGGAAGGAAAAGCAGTGAATTTTTAACAGGTTCATGGGTAGCCATGGCTCATTAATGCACGTGGGGAGTGAAGGTTGACTTGTGTGGTCTGATCCAGCAGACAAGCTCAAATTTTTGGTACTGATACATTTTTTAAACCTAAAAATGCTATATTAAGTGTCCATATCCAGCACAAGTGCTTTCTTTGCTTGTTATCAATATTATTGAAATTACAGTTAGTTTTACAGTGCTACACTGTGGAGGGACACATCATAGTATTCCCCAGAATGGGGGGGTCATGTCCCCCCTGTCCCCCGGGATTTCCGCCTATGTAAAGGGATAATCCAGAAAATGGTGGGCAGAAAAGGCACACACAAGTTAGGACACTAGGAAGGTAGTCAGTGTGCCAATAATAGGGCTATCACACTACTCAGCTCTTAGGGCTATCCAATCATTGTACGTCGAAAGTGAGAGCTGTGTTCGGGTTCTCTGTAGTAAGTTGGACTCATTCCAGATGCGGGTTGGCCTCCGCCAGGGCTGCGCTTTGTCACCAATCCTGTTTGTAACATTTATAGACAGGATTTCGAGGAGTAGTCAGGGTTGGGAAAGGTTGCAGTTCGGTGGGCTGGGGATCTCTTCGCTGCTTTTTGCAGATGATGTGGTCCTGATGGCATCATTGGTCTGTGGCCTCCAGTACTCACTGGACCGGTTCGCAGCCGAGTGCAAAGCGGTTGGGATGAGTATTAGCACCTCTAGATCTGAGGCTATGGTTCTCAGCAGGAAACCGATGGAGTGCCTCCTCCAGGTAGGGAATGAGGCGTTACCCCAAGTAAAGGAGTATCTCAGGGTCTTGTTCGCGAGTGAGGGGAAAATGGAGCGGGAGACTGACCAGAGAATAAGAGCAGCGGGGGGCGGTATTGCATTCTATTCCGGTTAAGCAGATGAAGATGAAGAAGAAAATGTTATGTAAATGTCCCCTCCAATCTTTATATCAGATTTTTGGCCCTGTCCCTTTGGTACCTATGCTCCTCTATCCAACCCTCTTGTACTGAAATTCTGCCTGCGCTACTATTACGTGCCACCCTATTCCTGGGGTTTTCAAATAAACTTTCTGCGCTCTATGCTAGGATTCAACCACCTCCCTGAATCAAATCTAATCTCTGTTTCTCTGAGTGCATTCATTACAAAGGTGAGTACAATACACTCAGAAGCATGTTGCCCTCTTCGGTATTACATTGCTGAAGTGATTTTTCTCCCACCGACACTCAGCCACAGCATCACCTTTGGACAGTAAAGCACATGGATGAGAGCTACATGCATGACTAACCTAGTCTGGTTTCTTTACCTCTGGTTTTGTCCCATGGTTAGCCCCACTCCTACTCTAATGAGATGTGGATAGGAGTAGTCAATTGTGATATAGGTGTTTGACCAATGTGTTACCAATGAAGGCCAGCTTCACTTGCATATTAACAACTAACACTAAAGCACAACCGGTCTGAGTCTAGCTTATCTGAACTTTTCTAAAAATCAAAATAGGGACAGGGACATTTGTAATTGATACTCCACCTTTTGTTGATATAAATGAATTTTAAATAATCATAATCTAACCTACCTTATTAATAATTGTTACCCCACTGTAATCATATTGACAATTTGTATGACCTTATTAATTGTAAATATGACTTTACCTATTCATGCAAACAACAAGCTACATGAATGCATGTTCTGTATCAAAACTAACACATTTCTGTATTCTACAATCTATACTTTGTTTTTTTTGTGTCGACATGAACAAATATTAATACACACTGTTTGTTACATCGGTACCTCTTCATTTGAATGTATCCTTATTACAGTGTACTTACATATGTAATTACACAGTAACATGTATTGTATCTGACGGTAACAACCCATTTTTTCAGCGTAATAATATTGTGTAACTGGTTGTTATTAAGGGAAGTACATACAACTTTTTGGTGTTTTTTATTTCATCTTAGTTTGATGCATTATCCTCAGGAGAAAAAGATTTGCTCAGGGGGTGAAAAAGGAAAGCCCACGCTCAATAGCCTAATTACTTACCCATCAGACAGCACTCAAAATATCCCTAGTCAACGTTGCTGCCAGTACTTCCTTCAGAAATAGGAGTTTGCATTAAATGAATGATTCTTTTAACACAATCTCCTATCTGGATTGTGTTAAAAGAATACATGATGGCGCCGTTGAGGATGGCTGCCGTTTTTTGTGCTCCCATCCAACTGCAGATTGTTTTATTATTGTTACTAATGTATCATTTTGCCACATTTGGAACCGCTGTATTAACATATGACAGACATAAGAATTGCACTGGGATCATCTTTTTCGTACAGAACATCAAGTTCAACAAACAACGCGAGCGAGCAACTGGAAACCGACGCCGAGGGGGAAAGCGTGGGAAGCGGGGTGGAATTTTGGTCCAACTGTGGCTGCAGGAAATCTGTGCTCCTCTCCCTAGTATTATCTTAGCAAACGTCCAGTCACTAGACAGCAAGCTGGACAAACGTAGGAGCAGGCCAGCTTTCCAGTGGGACATTAAGCACTGCAACGTCCTGGTTTTCATAGAAACATGGCTGGAGCCCTCAATCCCAGATGCAGCCATTGTTCCGAAAGGGCTATCCATTAATCGGCAGGATCAACAACAGAGTCTGGTAAAAGCAGCGGGGATAGTGTTTGCTTCATGTTAAACAATCTTTGGTGTCTGCACATGGACTGCATTTCTTCTGGATGCTCTCTTGATCTGGAGCATCTTACGATTAAATGTCACCCCCACTATCTACCCTGGGAGTTTACATCAGTTATTTTAACAGCTGTGTACACTCCCCCCACAAGCCAATGCTGGAGCTGCGCTCGACAAACTTTATTGATAGGCTTGAATGTTTACACACGGAAGCTGCTTTTTTTGTTGCGGGCGATTTAAATGGAGCCAATGTGTTCCCCCGAAGTTTAAAAAACACATCAACTTCCCGACACACGGGAAAAACACTCTTGACAATGCCTACTCTCCATTTCATTATGGATATAAGGCCCTCCCCCGTCATGCTTTCGGCAAATCAGACCATGTGTTGGTACTGTTGCTCCCTGCTTACATGCAGAAGCTACAACAAGAGAATCCAGTGACGAGGTCCATGCAACGATGGACGGACTAATCGGACGCCGACTTACGTGACATTATCCTCAATACCGACTAAGAAATATTCAGAGAGTGCAAGTAAAATCTCTCTACCAGGGCTCCAATACCAGGAACATGTGCTGTGGTCTGTAACCATCACTGACTATAAAGGCTATTCAGGCACTGTGGGGGAGGTGCCAGCTTCTCTCCCAAAAGAACTGAACTCCTTCTATGCTGGCTTTGAGAAAATCATCCCTGGCATGGACCAGGACGGCTGCCCTTTACATATGATCAGGGCATACGCCTACAAAGCCCTAAAAAGGATTAACATCTGCAAGGCTCCAGGACCAGACATCTCAGGCCATTTTCTCAAGGACTATGCAGAACAACTGGCTGATGTCTTTACTGGTATCATCAACCTATCGCTACCTCAGTCAGATGTCCCCCTTTGCCTCAAAAGGTCTGTCATCGTTCTTGTGCCAAAAAAGCACGCCCCCTTACACATCAATGGGTCTGCAGTAGAGAGAGTTCACAAATCCAGTTCCTTGGGGTCAACATCAGCAATGACTTGACCTGGTCTAATCACTAATATCTTGGTGAAGGAGGCCTGGAAACAGCTCTTCTTCCTACGCCGATTATAGAGATTTGGCATGGACTGCAGGATACTCACCAGCTTCAACAGATGCACTATCCCATGCCATAGACTGTTTACCAAGCTGCCGTCAGGCAGAAGTCCAAAATGAACAGGCTACCGGACAGTTTTTTTTCTCAGGCCGTAAGGCTGCTCCATCCAGGAACCCGTTTTCCCTTCCATCCATAGTCCCATGCACACCTGTCACTTTATATCATGCTAATCTGCCAATCATTTCATACACACCTGTCACTTTTACATGGCACAACAGTTGTACAGTTGTTTAGTTATTATTTATGCATGTTTTTTGTAACGTGCTATTATTGATAGTTTGTGTTATCTTCTCATTTATTATATTATAATTACTGTTTATATTATAATTAACTTTCAATATATTTCATTTCATCTAGATCCAATGTGTGATTTAAGTGGTCCTCAAAATATTCTCAAAATATCTTACAATAAAATTATTACAATAAAAAATGTGCAATACAGAAATGCCAAACTGAGAAGAGTTCTAATCGGCTAATTAACTCCCCAAGCCTTCAGTATACACAATTACAGTCATGGGGAAGACTGCTGACTTGACAATTGTTCAGAAGGCACTCATTGGCACCCTACATGAAGAGGGTATGTCACAGAAAGTCATTGCTGAAAGAGCTGGCTGTTTGCAGAGTGCTGTATCAAAGTGTATTCATGGAAAGTTAACTGGAAGGGAAAAGTGTGGTAGGAAAATGTACACAAACAACAGGGCTGAGTGCAGCCTTGAGGGGATTGTAAAGCAAAGCTGATTCAAGAACAAGAGAGATCCACAAGGAGTGGACTGAGGCTGGTGTCAGTGCATCGAGAGTCACCACACACAGACATGTCCAGGAAATGAGTTACAAGTGTTACATTCTTAGTGTTATGCTACTCCTGAACCAAAGACTACGTCAGAAACGTAGTACCTGGGAGGAGGCGAAAAAAAAGTTTTCACAGTCAGTGATGATTTGGGGTGCCATGACACCTGCTGGTGTTGGTCCACTGTGTTTTATATAGTCCATTGTCAATTCTGCCATCTACCAAGAGATTTTATGCTTTCATCTGCTGACAAGCTTTATGGAGGTTCTGATTTCCTTTTCCAGCAGGACTTGGCACCTGCTCACAGTGCCAAAATGTCTGGTAACTGGTTTGCTGCCTATGGTATTACGTGCTTGATCGGCCAGCCAACTCGCCTAACCTGAACCACATAGAGAATCTATGAGGTATTGTCAAGAGGAAAATGAGATGCACCAGACCAAATAACACAGACGAGCTGAAGGCCGCTAACAAAGCAACCTCGGCTTCCATTACACCTCAGCAGTGCCACAGGCTGATTGCCTCTGTGCTACACCTCGTTGATGCAGTATTTCATGCAAAGGGAGCCAGACCAAGTTGAGTGCGTAAATGAAGATACTTAGGAAAACTTTGCAGGAGTGTTGAGGAAATTAGCTGAATAGAGCTCTTCTCTGGTGGACATTTCTTTATTATTTATATTTTATTCTAATATTTTTAGATACTGGATTTTTGATTTCCTTGTTGTTATCATCAAAGTGGTAAAAAAAATGTTTCACTTAATGTGTAATGAATCTAGAACATATGAAAGTAGCACTTTTTATTAGAATTATGGAAAAAGGAACTTTTCCACAATTAAATTTTTTTAGATGAATGTGTTCATGAGTCACCGTTAATATGGACTTTTATAAGTTCTGTGTAACTACCTTTTTGCAGCATATGATAAGACTAAGAACATATTGATTGGTAGGTCTCTTTATTTCTATTTAATTCAGACAAAGCAAAAGGTTTTGTGGTGCACAAGTCACAGATTTATAGCCACTACGCACCAAAGTAATTATAAAGTAAAATAAAAACAAGCCCGTCCCTATTCCCAGAAACAGGGGTATAACATAAGGAAAAAAGCATTTCAAATAGTTTTTTACACAATATTTTGTTTAATTGTTTAACCCCACCCCCCTGGCAAATTTGTGATTTCCAATTGTGATTTTGGCCATACTTTATCACAGCCACCAAAAATGGTCTTCTACACCACTCTTACTTTATGGCCCTGGTAAATAGGTGCTGTGTCTTATCTGGGTAAGGAGCAACCCGATGCTATCGCTGTAGGGCATTTATTTATCTGTCTGGCCAAGGAATTAAAATTAGTAATCCATGCACTTGGTTTGTCACACAATGAAAGGTGTTATGAAACCTTTCAATCTTTGAAGGTATGGATTTGCTGCACTCCGGTCGCTCTATCCTATCTCAGTATCAGTGAGACAAGGCTGTTTCTGGGAAGCAATTCAAGTTGAAAACAACTTGTATTTTTTACATAGGTACATTGTAGCTTCCCTATCTTACTCAGTGACCATTTACTGTTCCACACCCTAGAGACAAACAGCTTTGATTGTATGACTTTTAGAGAGACTACATCAAAATGATGACAAGAAAACCGCTCAAAATGCTCACACAAATCACTGCTTTGCAAAGACAAGCTTGGGTGGAGATGTCAGTGAATGTTGAGAGGGGAATGAAAGAAAATAAATAATGGTCAGACTGCATAATGCTGATGGCATGGGATTGCTTTTACCCTAAACTGAAAACAAAATACAGCAACATTATAAACAGAGAGTATTGCAGATCTAACCACATTGTGCTGAGCGCCAGCTGGAGTTGCAGCATTGAAAAATAGCTTTTTGTGTTTAAGCTGTACAATGGGCACCAATCCATTTGTAAAATTAGTGTCAACAACCACCAATGATGTATAAAAACCCATTTAACTGCCTTGAATATGAACATATTTAAAGTGCTTGCCAAAATAACTTTTCAGCAAACCATGTATGTCTAAGGACATTCTAGAGAAGTAATGACACATTTTTATTTGGATTCTTATTTACCGAAGGTACTGTCTAATGGCCTATTCTGATTAACACCAGTTATCATGATGACATAGGAATAAAATAATATTAAAATAAACTATACATACTTTCCTATTTACAAAGGGTATCACACAAAAATACATGGTTGATCCAACATAACACGTCTATCGTTAATGAATAATGGACTCGCTAACCAACAATAATTTTTACAAAGCAGCTGACTGCTGATGTTTTCAGAGATTTGCTCTTATTTTAGACAGTATGTTAAATATTGAATGAACATGCAAGTGATTCAAGCAGTTTGTTTTTGAGGAGGTAGTTAGCCATTTACATCTAGCTTGTTAAGTTACTGTATGTCAATAATGTCATTAGCTTCTCTGCTGAATTTCTATCGCTGTCATTTGATACATGGACGTTAGACCTCCATTGACATTTGATGCTAGACCACATAGGCCCTAATTCATACAGGAACTGAAAAAAATATTTAACAAGATTCAACAAGAAAATACAAGTGAATGACTATTCAGTACATTTGGTATCTCCATATTTTGTGGGAAGTGTAAGCAAACAGAACACATGCTAAATAATTTGGTATGAGAACTGTTTTAGATATAAAAAAATGCTTGAAAGGACAATGTATTACAGTAAAAGAGCAGCATGATGTTTTGCTGTGACAGGGCTCACTAATGTTATATCTAATACTGATTTTGCTGATGTTAAAAAGAAAGGTCTACCTATCCAGTCTTAGAAGCTGCCCGACAGGCATACTGCCTTTACAAGTGTACCCTTACAGCGCTCACAACACTGGATAGTGGTGCTGCGTAGTGAGGTGGCAAAATGATGTACTGTATATTCAATACAATATCCCATTCACATTGACCATCTCCAAACCAGTGTTCTGTACCGAATGAACATCATCATAGTTGGTCTTTTCTGGTGTGATACTAGTTGTACTGTATGTGGCATTCACTGTGCTTCAGGTGAAAATGTGGCCCACCACAGCCATTTTATGTATTTTCTTATGTTTCCCTATTGTATCAACTAAAGCAAGAAAATTTACAATTATCATTGAGAAAGTCTACATACAGAATACAGTCAGTTTATACAGTCTCTTTGCATTTGAAGGAACAAGACAGGAAATATATTTTTTCATATTAATTTCCTTTGATTAACAGCTAGATCACAGTAAGCAAAAAGTCAAGATTGAGTTCCAGTGTAAACATGATATTGAAAACACTTGGAAAAGGCATGTGATGATAAGCAGTGTAACAGGTTCAACAGGCAGCATCCCATCCTGTAAACATGTCTGCTCATGAAAAGCCTTTAGTGTGCAAGATTTCATATTACATGGTTGGAGCACACATTATAGTTAGTGGTATATGCTCTCCACTGTTTAAGCAAGCATGGTCCTACTGTAACAGGTTGAAAAAATACCTTCTTCAGATTCTGAATTCTTTTTTCAGAGATACAACATTTCCCAGCCTTCAAAACAATATAAGTCAAACAGAAAGAAAAAAATGCATAATTTACACTGATTTTATTTCTTCATCACAAGAGAAGCAAAATGTGAAAAGACGACACAGACTTTCCAGGTGAGATTGCGAGCCTTCTTATCTGCAGAGTTCTGAGGACTGGGAGCCCATGAAAAAGACTGGCAACATTGTTTGGCAAGTCTTTGGGCAAATGTATAAGTTTTACTCTACCCACACAAGGGATGAAGTTGTATCAACGAAGTTTAACATGTACTGTTAGTGAGGGTAGGGAGAGGAGAAGCGTTGAAAATTAACTCACATGCACATTACAGTTGTCATTAAAACAACAAGAGATAGCATAATATTGGATTACACATATCAATTGATGTGATGTTTGCCACCTATAAGAGAGAACGGTCAGACTTTTTTTTTAATACACCACTTTTAGCCACAGCTTAGGCCTTTATTTCCTAAGTGAAAAACTGGGCAACAGAAGGTGGAGATGAACTTTGAATGGGATTAAGGAGAATGTAAGGCTTCTTGATTTACTGTTTGGACAAATCCATGTTGAGCATTTCAAGGCTTCCCAGAAACATACTGTATGCTTTGAATTTAAGTATGTTAGGGTTTCAAGGAGCTGTTTGTTTCCCATAGGTCCAAAACATGGTTACCCCAGAATAAACACATGCAGCCCCTAGCAGTCAGGTCAAACATGGGTCTGCATGCGCTTCTGGAGGGGCCGTGTAAGGTCTGAGTTCTGGGATGAGGACTGAGAGTAGTGGGATGAGGAAGAGGCGGATGTCTTGCTGTCCTTGTCGAACTGCACATAGCCGTCCTGCTTGCTGTAGCTGCTAACACTGCTGTCGCATTGCGTGTCAACGAAGGAACTGGAGTCGCTGAGTGATCCTCTCTGGAATTCCCTCTCGCACAGTTCGATGGAGCTGCTGCCCATTCCCAGCACAAAGCGCTGGCTGTAGTCGTACAGGCGGTTTGGACCAGCACCTAGGGTGGAGTAGATGTTGGTGAAGGACATGCCCGTGGGTACCCGCTGCTTGGCCCTAGTTGTGTCAGTGGTGGAATTCTGCATCTCTGTAGTCTGGTTACCTTGCATGGTGATAGTGGGGGTGGAGTGGTGCTCCTTGAAGGTGTTGACACTGTAGTATCCATTGGTGGGGTCCTTTTTGATGGAAAAAAGAGGGAGAGGAAAGGAGAGTTTCAATATTTTTATTATTCTTTGCAAATTACCAGACTGTAGATATCAACAATTACTAAAACATTTTGTATGGCAGAAAGTCTGAAAAGCAGTATCTCCGGAGAGGAACAGAGAAGTCATCTCCTTGTTTATATGCATTTATTCTTCTCTCAGTCTCAAGGTCAAAAGGGCATTAATTACCATTTAAATTGTCAAATAAATTAAGTCTGCTGCATGGGTCAGGCCTGAACCGTAAAAAAGTAGCTCAATTTATGATTTAGTCATCTTTTGCATAAACCTCTATAATAATTTAACTGCTAATAAACAGGACTTAATGATTCATAGTATGGCATCCAACAAGTACCCTTAGTTCACTGATACATACATTTTAATAGGTATGGAAAGCCAAACATCTCAATATCATATGAACAATGACATAAGTAAATATTCACATTTACATTTTGAAAATCGTGTCCATAATTGCATTTTGCAAAATAATTTAATCAAAGTTTATTAATTATTGATTTCACAATAATACATTGTATTATCAATTATCTACATAAAAAAAAAACATGTATTTGTTAATGTTTTTCTCAATCAAACAGAGGACCTCTGTGATGAGGTGGAACTGGAAGCTGGCAGCATTAAAGCATGCATGGATACCCTGCGGGACCTGCACGATTTTATTGAGGCAGCATGGACCAAAAACACTGCTGACTAATTTATTTAACGCAACAAAATCCGATTACCGTCATAATGCAACGATGGACATGGTTCATTTTTTCTTTCATACACATTCATTTTGCTGTAAGACAGTAGCACGGCTTATTTGAAATGCTGCTACCTAGCTAATGTTTGAGATAAAAAAAAGCCAAAAATACTTGGAATAATTGCACAAGAAGACCATTTGACTTATGAAACCAGGGTTTGTGCTTTCATAAGTCAAGGGGAAAAGGGCCAAGTTTGTCCAAGGAATTATAATGTAAACATATCAGCATATCTTTTTACTAGGTGGAACATATGCTTTATTATGTCACAATGTAAATGTTTAGGTAGCCTTGTGGCCTTGGGCAGAGCACAATTTATGGCTGTTATTAATGATTGTTCTTTTGTCTATGCTCATAAAACCAGGGCAGACTGGGAATTCAAGAGTACTGTTGGGATTGCTTCATGTTTCCCATGCTTTTTTGGGGTAATTGTTCTATACAAAGTGCTGCATTTTTAAATCCACTTTGTATATCTAAATGCAAAAACTCAGGAACAAAATTGCTCTCTGTCGCCAATTGAGCCTCTCTGAATGTAAAACTAAAGTAACCAAATTGTGTCTAATCAATTGAATTTATCAGAAGTAGACCCCAATCAAGAGAATCTTAAGCATGATCAATGGAAACAGGATGCACCTGAGCTCACTTTTGACCAACATATTATATCAAAGACTATGAAAACTTATGAAAATATGATATCACTCTATTTCTTTGTAACAAATTAGAAAAATTCTAGAACAGTTTTCTTTTTAAGGCATTATGTGTAGATTAAGGATCAACATTTAAATGCAACACCTTTTACTAAAGTTTTGCAACATTAAGTCTTACAATGCAATACACAAATGCAATATACAAATGATAAAGGCAATTACCATGGTGAATTATATTTTATTTGTTTTGGTTAATTACAACCCCATGTCCAAAATTGTTGAATGCTGCATAAAATGGCAATTATAACAGAATGCAATGAGGTGCAAATCATATAGTCCCTATATTTAATTGAAAATAGTACAAATACAACATATGCAATTTTGCACCAGAGACATTTAATTCTTTTTTGAAAAATCTGTGTCCATTTTGAATTTGATGCCAGCAGCACATTTAAAAAAGGTTTGGACAGGGACATATTTATTATTGTGTTGCATTTCCTCTTCTTTTAACAACACTCTGTAAGCATTTGTTAACTGAGGAGACCAATTGCTTGAGTTTTGAAAGTGAAATGTATTCCCATTCTTGCTTGATATACGATTTCAGCTGATCAACAGTTCGGATTCTCCTTTGTCATATTTTTTTCATAATGCGCCAAATGTTTTCAATGGCTGACAAGTCTGGACTGCAGGCAGGCCAGTTTAGCCCACATACTATTTGACTATGGAGCAATGCTGTTGTATATATTGATTTCCACTACAGAATTGTGTCTGCTTTTAATGCAGGTTCGCGTGAGGGCCTGAAGATCATAGCCATCCAATTTTGGTTTTTGGCCTCGCATACAGAGAGTGGTGAACTCCACCCCATTTGAACTCATCCTCTCTGCGAGGCATTTTTTATGCCTAATTATGTTACCTATTTGTTGCTAATTAACTTAATTAGCTGTGAGATGTTACTTCATGTTTATGGTTTTGCATTACACAACATTCCAGTCTTTTGTAGCCCCTGTCCCAACTTTTTTGAAAAGTTTTGCTGGCATTAAATTCAAAGTGGGCATACAATTTTCAAGAAACAATAAAATGTCTCTGTTTCAACATTTGATATGTTGTTGTTGTATCATATATCACAGTCCCAACTTTTTTGGAAACAGGTTTATACAGAGAAATGGTGAACTTTCATTATAAGGCTCACAGTGCATTTCCAGAAATGTGACTAGTGAATATAACATGAGTGCATCACATGATTGTCTGTCTTGTAAGGAATTGTCTCATGGATCTTTCCAAACCATATGTCAGTGCTTACCATTTTAGCATACACATGTTACAAACAATTTTACATGTAGTAGTATGGTTTAATTTCTAAGTCATTATTAAATGGTGCTTCCTGTGTATTGTGCATTCCACAGCATGGCTGCTACACTTTGAACATCAAGGGCCAGACAGATGCTGATGAATATATTTTCCCCTGGCTATATCCTCTTCAAAGTCAAGGTGAATGGAAAATGGTCCACAGTTGAAGATCAACCTTATCTCTCTTGCCTGACTTCCCTCATTTCCCTTCTTCTTCCCTTCTTCTATTTTATTTGGTCTTAACTTTCCCATGCTCATGGACCAACCTTTACATGCTGGTATTCTTTCTCCTCCTCCTGCAGTACCTCCAGCTGTTTCAGCACTGACTCCTGCTGGAACTCCCCATGTTCAACCTGCACAATAAATGCAGGGAACACATTAGAAATTAGAAAAAAGTTTTTCCACACATTATCAAAACAGTCCTGACATAATGAAAACATAGTCCTGACACTGGGATTTAATATAAAAAGCAATATTATATCTAATAATACACATTTTATTTGTATGATTTTAGAATAATAATGTGAGATGTCCAAATCATGACTACAGCAATTCCCAGAAGGTTTGAAAATCTATGTGTCCTCTGGTGCACATTTCTCCAATGTTTCTTATCACACTGCTCACCCAACTATTGTAAGAAGGTACACAGTTAGAGGAGATTCACCATCCAAAAGTTACGATTGAGTTTGTAGGATCCAGATCCATCACAGAAAGTCATTAGTAAGCTACAGGTATGGCAGCGCTATTCAACATCTACCCCAGATAAACCAATTTGCGCCCTCTGCATCAACAGCTGGTATTGTCAGAATCTCACTACCATGATTTGAACTCCTTGCTTCAATGTACTACAATGCAATGCTGTGCAGCAATGGATATGTTCATCGGTATAATGTTCACTGTGATGCGTAAATAATTGATGATGAGGCTAGCTAATCTATTTTTGGAGCTTGATTACTATTTATTTAGCCAGCTTAAAAACATATGTGCCAGGACTGCGAAAGGTTTGGCTACTTTATTTATCTTTCCTTATTATTTTTTGCAGGTTGTGACATAGGCATGCGTTAACAGTGTCAGGTTCAACAAGAAACGAGGCAAGACTAGTTCAGCCGGCCCGCTATTGAAAGCGTCGCCCACATGGAAGGCTGTGCCATTAACCACTACATTACAGAGCTGTATATTTCATGTATAGCTTCTTGTGTCTACCCTAAACTCACCTGAACCTGAAATCCTCAATTGTCACTGGCTGTTTCAACAGCTAATTTGCCATTTGTGAATGATATTGATACAGTTTAACTGGCCAATGTTTCTTACTAAGTTTACCTCCACCACAAATAGCGTCTATGAACTGTATGGTGTTTGCCACTGGCCATTTTAACAGTGCATTAGCCAGTTATAGGCTTTTGCAGTATCTACTAACTTACTGGAATAGTCAAGAATTTTAACTTACTGGAATAGTCAAGAATTTAGCATTTGCTAGCCAGTCTGCCAAAGCAATTTCCTTTCATGGCATAAAAACATAGTTTCTTCTTTCATTCGTGAATGACATTGATACAATAACAATTAATAAAGGTGACTATAAGTAACTTTTTCATCAAGTGAAAAGACGAGAGAAACACGGAATGTACCCGAAACAATCGCAACACTGTATAATGTAGTTTTATTGCGGCCCACAAATAAAATGTATAAATATCATTGCTTTCAATAGATTTGAACTTAGGTCTTCCACGTGAAAGGCACTGTTTTCAGCTACGACACCACGGCATTACATGTTTCAGCAGTTGCTAGACAAGATTGAGCGTTGTTTTAAACGGACTAATATTTCTTATTAAATGTACCTTGATCATAGCGTCTATGAACTGTATGGCTTTTGCCATTGGCTGTTTTAACAACGTATTAACCAGTAATAGGCTTACCAGTATCTACTATCTTCCTATAAATATTCATAAGACTTGAGCAATTGCTAGCGAGCCTGAAGATGAACTTTTCCATGCCAGAAACAGTCGCAATATAACCGTATACAGTTTTTGTTAAGGCTTACTATAACGTAGCGTCTGCATGTTGTGGCCAACAAATGTGTTTTTCTAGCCTGACCCCAAAACGCATGCACGGATGCGTACTTCGAAAATCTCACAATATAGCTGTGAACTGTTTTATTTCAGACTTACCATAATGTAGATACGGATGGTTTTAGCCAGCAAAGTTAGCGTCTGTACAGAATAATTCATAACGTGCACTCCGCTTTGCCTCTGAGGAGATCTGAACACAGGACCTATAGTGTGCAGGTTCACTTCGCTAACCACTACGCTATTTTACAAAGTGTACTCATACAATCAGCAAGAAACATTCGTTCTTCTTAGCCAGCTCTGCTTATGCAGTCGGACAAAAACACTAATCAGATGTCGTTAGGCTCTGATTTACAAAATATAATTATTTACAAACCAAACTGAACCCAAGGAAACACTTAAAGCAATGAACTGGTCTTAAGCGTTTATTCAGAGAATTATTATAAAATTGGAAAAACACATTCATTTTATACCCGTCAGTTGACAAGTCTGAATTAGTCCTTGTCCTGCCATGTGCTATTTCTCTTCCTTCGTATTGGTTAGGAATATGCTAATGCTGTTTTAATGTGACACCTGGGCCGGGTTGACCTTCTTCTACTTGGCAACATACATGGTAAACAGGAAAAACATGTGAATAAAACAAGAACAAGTATATGCAATTTTTATCACCCTTAACCACAGCTCTATTATTCTAGATGGTTCATCAGACAGTTCATCTGGTAATTTCTACTCTTAGTAACATTTTTGCTTAAAGCAAATGAATAATAGGAAACAACATCAGCATTTAGTAAATGTCAGTTTTACACAAATGTGTCTATGTGTGACATTAAGATCCTCACAAATGTTAATAAAAGGTTAGTCACGTAAGCACAATTCTCTAGTAATATTAATAAATGCATACTATATTTCAAATTTACCCAATAAGTAGATAGGCTACCTTTGACACACTCGAAAAGTTTGAGGTCTTATCTTGGGAAAGGTGGGATATGGCGCACTGAAACTGCTCTCCATTATTCTTTAAAACATACACAAAATGTCACAATTTATTTTAAAACATTTGATCTGGCTGCTAATATTTTATCTTTCTCGGCTATACTGATTATATCATTTTTTCCAAAGTTTTTTAAGTAATTCTATCAGGTATGTTAATTTTTTTCCAAAAGACTTTAGATATAATCAAAAGAAAGTGGATTTTAATGGAATATCTACATAGGCATACAGAGGTCCATTATCAGTAACCATCAGTCCTGTGTTCCAATCGCACGTTGTGTTTGCTAATCCAAGTTAATAATTTCAAACGGCTAATTGATCATTACAAACCCTTTTGCAATTATGTTAAAAACTGTTGTGGTGATTAAAGAAGCAATAAAATGGCCTTCGTTAGACTAGACGAGTATCTTGTGCATCAGCAGTTGTGGGTTCGATTACAGGCTCAAAAAAGTATACTGAAACTTGTCAGTCTTGTTCTTAGAAATTAAGGCTATTCCATGTGAGAAATTGACAAGAAACTGAAGATCTCGTACAAAGCAATGTACTACTCCCTTTACAGAACAGCACATACTGGCTCTAACCAGAATAGAAAGAGGAGTCAGAGATCCTTGTGTACAACTGAACAAGATGACAAACACATTGGTGTGTAGTTTGAGAAACAGAGGCCTCACAGGTCCTAAACTAGCAGCATCATTAAATAGTACAGCAAAACACCAGTCTCAACGTTTATAGTGAATAGGTGAATCCAAGATGCTGGCCTTCTAGGCAGAGTTGCAAAGAAAAAGCTATATTCCACACTGGCCAATAAAAATATTACGATGGGCAAAAGAACATAGACACTGGACAGAGAACATTAGGAAAACTTGTTAATGGACAGACTAATCTAAGTCTGAGGTGTTGAGATCTCAGAACGTCATTCATAAGATGCAGACCAATGAAAAGATGCTGGATGAGTGCTTGATGCCATTTGTCAAGCATGTTGGAGGTAATGTAATAGACTTGGGGTGTTTTGGTGGTGGTAAAGTAAGGGATTTGTACATGATAAAAGGGATCTTGAAGAAGAAAGGCTATCACTCCATGCTGCAACGCCATGCCATATTATGTGGGCGGTGCTTGATTGGTGCCAATTTCCTGATTTCATATATTTTGCTATGGAAAATTAGGACATTTCTAAGCAACCTGTCCAAAGCAGCCAGTCCAGCTCAAGATGGAAGTCAATAATAGCCCGTTGAAAATGGCATAAATAGCCCACAGAATTACAAATGAATTAAAAACGTGTCTAAAGAGTCCTGGAATTTAAATTGCTTACATTTTCAAGTGATAATGTGTTTTGTTTAACTGTACATAATAGAGTACATACGAAAAGTAAACTATTAATCTATCTGCAGCTATTGCTACTTGGTGTGAACATACAGATCAGCTAATGAGATGGCTAATTTGCAATTCGGCTTATTGTGGCTCTGATTGGCTATGGTACACAGGTCTTTGTCTATGTGTTTAACATAAAGCACTGCTTTTTCAAAAGAGAGTTATTCATAGGGGCCAAATTCTAACATTCTAATTGAGTGATTTATATATAGCAAATAAAGGTCAGAAGGGATTTAAATCTCTGTAGTTTCTCTGGGTAGAATATTTTTTTTGCATGGCAGGACACCACTCACCATCAGTTGCTTGATCCCGGTGTGCTCCTCTTTTTCCTGAGCCATGTTGTGGTCTTTGTGGACAATCTCAACTCTAATGTCATTCTTGGCCAACACAACACCTTTCAGATCTGGTGGAAATAAAAGTCATTTATAGCTCAAATGCTGCAACACAAAATATCTCGTCATTGTGCTCCCACAGCACATAACATCTCTGAGAGATTGGAGTCCGCTTCCTTAATAATATACAGCAAGATATTCAGGTTACATGCTTAATGTCAAAGATACAATTACTTTCTCTATACATAATCACATCACAACCCGGCTCTGACTCATTGCGTACAGGAATATAACAAAGCCTTACTTTCTGTTTTAATTTTGCTTGGAAGTTCTCTCTGGTGAGCACAGATGGAGACCGGTAGTGAGGGCATAACCAGGTGCACATCTTCTGTGGTATACAACAAAAACATACTGAATGCAAGTAAAGGATCCCACACAGGGATGCAGGCAGCAGCAGTATGGGAAAATGGAGTGGCACTGTTATGGTTGAAGGTCTGTATTTGAGGTCTGTATGTGAACCTGAGACAGGATGGACGTAACTCTTCGAATACCACAGAGTTTCCAAAAAAGTTGAGAAGTGTAAAATATTCATGAAAACAGAAGGCAAAGATATGCAAATAATTCAAACCCTAGATTCAATAGAAAATAATTTTAAAAAAAACATATCAAATGAGAGATTATATTGTTTCTTAAAAAATCAACGCCCACATTGTTTTAAAAAAGTTGGGACAGGAGGCAGCAAAAGACTGGAAAAGTTGCTTAATGCTAAAAAAACAAACCTGGTGAACCATCACACAACTACTTAGCTCAAATGGCAACAGGTCAGCAACACGATTGGGTATTAAAAGAACATTCCAGAGAGGATTTGGTCTGTCACAAGTGAGGATGGGGAGGGGTACACTACTCTGTGAAAGATTGCATGGGCAAGTAATGCAACAATTTAAGAATAATGCTTCTGAACGTAAAAATTGCAGAGAGTTTGGGGATCTCATCATCTACAGTACATATTACCATTAAAAGATTAAGAGAATCCAAAGAAATCTCTGTACACATGGGACAAGGCCGAAAAACCATTTTCGGATGATCATAATCTTCGGGCCCTCAGACAGCACTGCATTAAAAACAGACAAAATTCTACAGTGGAAATCATTGCATGGCCTCAGGAACACTTCCATAAACTTTTGTCTCTGAACACAGTATGTCCCTGCATCCACAAATGTAAGGTGAAACTATACAAGCCGCATCCAGAACTGCTGCCGCTTCTCTGGGTCCAAGGTAATTTAAGATGGACTGAGGCAAAATGGAAAACTGTCCTGTTTTCTCAATATTTAACATTATTTTTGGGAATCATGGATGCCGTGTCTTCCGGACTATAGAGGAGAGGGACCATCTGGCTTCTTACCAGTGCACAGCATTAGTGCATGTCATGGGTCACTTGCACATGAACGCACCATGCTGAGCCATATATACAGGTTTTGGAGCAGCATATGCTACCATCAAGACAATGTATTTTGCAGGTAGGGCTTTGCTTTTTTCAACACGAAAAAAGCATGGCTCCATAATAAAAGAGTCCGGGGGCAAAACTGGTCTTACTGGAGTCCAGACCTGTCACCCATTGAAATCATTTGCCTCATTATGACAGAGGAGAACTGTGGAGCTGCTGAAATCGTATATCAAGCAAGAATGAGAATACATATACATTTCACTTTCAAAACTACAGCCATTTGTCTCGGTTCCAAATGCTTACAGAGTGTTGTTAAACAAAGTGTTGATGCAATACAGTGGTAAACATGTCCATCCCCAAATTTTTTAAACATAGAGCAGGCATCAAATTCTAAATGGGCATGTACTTTTCCCCCCAAAAAAAGAAATCTCAGTTTCAACATTCGATATGTTGTCATTCTATCATTTTCAATGAAATATAGTGATAAATTATTTGCTGATCATTCCATTGTGTTTTTATTAGTATTTCATAAAGCATCCTAACTTTTTTTGGAAATACTTTGGTAAAAAATAGTGTGTTAAGATATACAGAACAGCTATGAGACCCTAGCCCTTACACCTTTTACAGATGAGAACCATGCCTGTTTTAGCTTTGAAATAGAGTGGGTGGTAGGCACAGGGATACTTACTTCTCTGAGAGCGGGTACAGCAGAAGGCTCCGATGGTCGCCATGAGGATTATACAAGCCACAATGGCCCCAACTGCCACCCCGATGATGACAACCACTGGAAGAGTCTCTGTAGACAACAAAATGTTTTTCTTCTACAATAACACTTGCAAAGACAACCTGTACACTACAGACATAAAGCAAGGATCTCCAACACATAGACTGAGATCCTAATAAAGATTTTGCTAATTTAATTACAGTTTTCTTACTGCGGTAAGATCAGGTAGATTGCGTCAAACTGTGATTGCGCTATTCCAAACACCGGGGGGATCTAGAACGCTGAACATGTCATTTGTTCTCGAAAAAAGTTCTCTATACAACAGTATACACAATGTTCAGATAACATAACAGGTTACCATGCTTTGTTTCTAGTTGCAACTTCATCACTGATAAGTTATAATAAAGAAATACACCAGTAGCCTACACAGAAATAAAAACTATTTGTTTAAACATTTTAATTATCTTAAGAAGTAATAAAATACAAAGCAGAAATATTTGTTACGATCATAGTTTTGAAGTACGGCATGGTAGAACAACATCTTATGACAGTTGACGAATAGGCTGTATAAATAATACTGTATTTAATAGACAATGCGTCTATTGCTTATTTGCTGCATCAAATCAACTCCTTTTTTCAACAGCAAGCCCTAATCATGGCAAGCGAATCGTGTGGTCCGCTTGCTAGACTCCAACTATACTAATAATGTGAATTATTATTATCGCACATGATCAGAATGCGACTCCAGACTATTAGTATAAAGGTTGGAGTCTGGCAAGCGAACGACACGATTGCAGTCAACAGTACACAATCTATCTTCAAGCGGTCTTACAACACATCTTCCCCTACCATTTGCTATTTTAAGACAATAAAGATTTACAAATCACTCTCCAGCTGTGTCTCAAATCGGTCAATCAAACTATACAACATATTCTTCTGTTCATGCCTCTCACTCATCCAAATGTATTAACAGTGAGTTAAAGTGAGTTTTCTTAAAACATCCCAATTCCGTGATGCTCTATAATTAACGAAATATCCACAACCCAATAAATTAACAACATGTGCGGGTCGGGGAAAGATATTTGCTGTGTTGGTACTCTGAGCATCAAATTAACCAGTCAGAAACATGCAGATGCGGCGTAGAGCGCACTGCGAAAGAATAGTGCGGAACAGGGCTTGCTGTTAAGCAGAGGAATAGGATTGATTAAGAAAATGAACCCAGAGGACAGTGAGACTAGGGATGATTTGGTGATGAAAATAAATCATCTTCTGTTGTTTGGGAATACTTCACAAACTAATGTAACCTAATATTAAAAACCAGTAAGAGGGTGGTTGAACAACACATGGCATCACAACAAATCCATGAAAAACATCTGGAAAAGAAGTCTTCCCTGGGAGATCTGGGTTGGGAGGCTGCTAATTCCCCAAATGTATTGTGATCCAAAGAACGCCTCTGGTCAAGGGTATTGTTTTTATTTTGTTTCACCAATAATGAATTACTTTGATACCTCTGATGAATTACAAAGGAAGCTGGCTCATCTTTATGGTTCTATAAAATAATAAGCGTAATTTCTTATTCAGACAGATTATGTTTCATATTTTGTTTAACTCCTAATGAAAAAGGAATTTCATGAATAGGAATGAAATACTAAGTTTAGAGGTAAAACCGATTTTCGTCTGTATGTGTTCAACATTGATCAACTAATATTACATTTCATTCTCATTGTTAAGTTAATTCGCAGTCAACTGCAGGGAGTGCAAAAATAATTCTGTCAATTTCCATAGGAGTCTAAAAGCCAGCGTCTGAGAGCCAGCGTCTGAAAGCCAGCGTCTGAAAGCCAGCGTCTGAAAATCAGCGTCTGAAAGCCAGCGTCTGAAAGCCAGATTCTGAAAGCCAGCGTCTGAAAGCCAGCGTCTGAAAGCCAGCGTCTGAAAGCCAGCGTCGTACTGCTACTATTAATTGATGTTAAACCATTTTAAGTGCTACCCTATTGGGAAACCGGGCCCAGGTTTATTTTTATTTGAAAACATTTTGCCTTTATGCTACTCACAAACATGAATCTTTTATACATATTTTGTTTTGATTATATGATGTTAATATATTTATTGTACACATGTATTCAGTTAAAACTTTCTCTTGTGTCTAACAGTTAATTTTCATCACAATGTATTGTCCCACTTTACCTAACAAAGTATCCCATGTGCTGAAATGAGTTTATGATTCTATGTGTTGTCCTAACCACAGCCTTAAGGGTTTTTTAATATTAGGCCTATTTTAGTTTGTTACATCTGGAAATCTTGCATTTCATTTGTAAGTTCATTCTACCAAGGCTCTAACATTCAAATGGGCGTATCACACATTCATCCATTGAACTGATGCATTCAGTGAGGGGTGATCAGAATCTGGGTTAGCGGCTGCCTGAGTACCAACGCTAAGTGCTATGTGTTGTTGGCCGATTAGCACTAGGACCCCCAGGCTTTTTTTACCCCCATTATCTGCCAGAACTGAACGCCGTGTGGCATAATTAGCATACCAATCGTACCAAATGGCATAGACTGTCTCCTCAGTAGCATCACCATCCAGCCATGCTTTTTGTGGTTGTATGGGAATCAACGTAACAATTTGAGATCCAAAAATGCCCAGGCCTAAGGATGCCACTGTTGATCAATATTGATCACATGAAGAAGGTCAATATCCTTTTTATCTCTAAACTGCTGCATTTCCGTGAAAAGTACACAGAACTTTTAGTCCCAAGAACTACTATTCAAGGAACTAAAAGGTGTTTATGCTGAGAGCCAAAATCCAGACGGAATTGGAAACTGCAAAAGGGAAACTCCAAAATATCCTGAAACTTAAGTGAGCTGAAAATTATTCATGTTTGGTAAACAGTGCAGGGGAAGCTTTAAAACAAGTTGTTAGTTGTTATTCATACATGTGTTTTGCATATTTGTATTTTGCACCTACATATTTGGAGATAAATACATAGTTGTGGAACCAATCACAGTAAATCTCCCAAATAACTTGTACCATCCAATAAATCACGATCAACAACATGAATCCCCTCCACGGTTACTGTGCTTACCTCAGAGGAAGAACATATGTCAGCGGACTAATTTGCCTAATCTTTGTGGGTGTTTAGACCATGGTGAATACGCACACAATTTTCATTGTATAGATGTTTAGAGCATAATTCAACAAACGAAAAATGATATGGTGGATATTTCGCTTCTCTCCTAATTAAAAATGCTTTTTATTAATTTAATAGTGTGGGGACTTCTTTAAAAAGAAATCCTACCTAATCCACAAAAAAGAGTTGAACAAATTCCTTTGATCAGGTTTTTTTTATTTGTTTAGTGGTAAAATAATTAATTGCAGAAACAGACAATCAATTGTGTTCTTGTTCTGCGATGTGCCTAAATCATGGACTGAACTCCATGTCCAGATTTTCATCCTTGAAAGATGAAATTCTTTCCAGGTGCTCCTTCAAAATGTAAATAGCATGGTGTATCTCTGAAAACCGAAGGACAAATTAGCATACTCAAAAATAGCAATAAGAAATGACTTGCCCACACAAATGCTGTATACACAAACACATTTTTAAGTATCTACTAAAGTCGCACCACTTTCTTTGGAACCATACGTATTATAGATTGGGTATTTTTTCCTCTGGTTTCCAAAGCTTTGTGGGGGAGCTGTCCGTTGTACTCGCTGCAAATAGAAATACAGGTTTTTAGCACACAAATAATATGCTTTAGAAATAACTACACAATGATACAATTTATTTGGCTCCAATTAGAAATGTAACAAACCTTTGGCGATCTTTGTTCTGGTTCACCTTCAACTGCAGCAAGTGTTTTTCTGTTTATTTACATAGAAAGATGCAGACCTGAAAATGTTGTCTATGACTGTTCTCTTTAGTCTTGTTGTAAAATCATCCCACTTAAACACCCCAGTCCAACAAGGTGGAACTCCACTGACCACGCTGTGGAGCACTTGAATACCTGTATCCTGACTAAAGAACAAGACCTCCAGGAAACCTGTCAGAAGCTTCAGGTGACTCGCCGGCATAACTCAATTTCATAAAGGAGTATGTACAGGTAAATATTACATTTATTTTGATTTTATATGCTTACATTAACTGTTGTTCAGGTGCTGTAATCCATGTCTGAACAAACAGAGGTTTTCTCCTGGGTTATTAACTGAATGTTAAACTGCTACTACGTATTAGGATGATGATTATTATGAATAATAATACTTATATTGATTATTATATTACTATTAGGTTTCAGAAATGTTTTGTTTTTTGTTTCTTGCATCTTTTCAATTATGGCGCCCCTGGCCAAGGCCCTTGACATACTAGTCTGATAGAATGGCCTATACAGGAGTGTTGGTGCCAACAATTTCAATTCTCCTTGAGAAGATGGAGCATGAGACCAACCTACATCACTGTTGCTCACAGTCTCTGCAGCTCATCCTATGTTCAGATTAGTGTACATCCGCAGGGGAAAGAAGGCTGATATTGTGTCACACCTGAAAGCAGAAGTTACCCTGCTTCAAATCCGATCTCTGGATGATGACATGCAGACAGATGGCAAGGACCCAACTGATGACGGTGATGAAGTAATTAGATACTTCACATCATTGAGAGCAAGAACAGTTCTGAATGAAGTGGACAGCTACTTGCGATCAACTGAAACCAACCTTGTCAGTGTGCATTCCAAAACCTGCTGATGATGAAGATCTTCCTGAAGTACAACACAGGAGTCCATGCTAGTGCAGCTTGTGAACAACTCTTTAGTGTAGGAAAATACATTTTCCAACCAAAGAGAAACCATCTTTCTGATGCAAATTTTAAAACGCTTCTATTGTGTCGCGTGAAGAAACACCTCTTGTGAGAAGGATCAGAGAAGGATCCAGCCTGGCCAATTCTTCCTTTAGTGAGGAGCTAATGTTAAATATGTAGTGGCAGAAACTTTAATGGAAAAAGAGATCTTTTTCACACAAACACACACACCATGTTATTTAGAGGACATGTTTTTTTTGCCATTCTGTTATACTGTTTGGAGTAGGTTTTGAGTTAACTTACAGTTTGTCCTGTAAATGTGCAAACTGAGCACATCCATGCAAACACAGGTGCGTACGCACACACACGCATACAGATGAACATACACTTTCGACAACTAGTTTTGTTATTATGTAGAGTACATGTTTTGTTTGTTTGTCTTTGTTGCCAAATTGGTTTTGGAACAGTGATAGCAGAGAGCTTAGACATTTGTTCAAGAAACAAATGAACTGAATAATTTTGCCTGCCTGCCTGTCTGTTTGACTGACATATTTATTAATCACTTGAAATAGCATTAACTTGGAATGAAGTTGGTTCAATCTAAAAAATACAAATGCAAAATTTGACATAGTTAACATCTTTTGTCATGTTGCTGTAGCTTAGCTTGCTACATTTCCCAGGGTGGTAACTTCAGTATAATGGAGCTTCATTTAATGTAGAGTAACTGGGAGCTTTGCTCATTACATTTTCCACATAGCTTGCCCAACACTGCAGATATATTTGGAGAAATGAAACATCCAAACTGTTGGGATTTATAGTAAAATATTTTTCTTGCTTTTGTATTCTGTTTTCAGTAACACCATTCAAGCAACACCATGAGTGAAAATGATGAGCGGTCCACTCAGGAGATTAAGGGTCTGCTTTCATCAAGGTATAACATCAACATCACTTTTATCACAATCAGAAGACAACTGAAGGAACTTGGGTGGAGTTTTGGAAATGCTCTGTAAGAATGTTACTAGGTACTAACTAGTTGTGTAATATTCAATATAATTGTATTGTAACCTCATGTGTTGGAACGGCAAAAAAACGTTTTATGAAAAACATTTCTGTGATACAGTGTGATACAATTTAATTGAAATCCTCATGAAGTATTGTTTGAATGTTGTTTTCTGATATTTCCATGCCTTTATTGTCATATTACATTACTTTAGGCTGAAACAAATGAATATAACAAATTATAGAAGGTAAACAATATAGGCACCCCAAAAAATGTTGGTTCTTCTACCTAGAAATAAAACATTAAAAAAATGATTAAAAAGAAAATAAATCACTTCTGCTTTGTGTGCAATACACCAAATGGCTAATCTGAAAAATAACCAACTTTTTTCCAAAAACCCAAGAACATCCTCATACTATGTTGACAGAAGAACATTTTATGTTTCGTTTTTATATTACAAACTATGTTGTAGGGTACCATTTACCATAAATAGCGATGTACTTACTTCTTATCTGGATGGGTCACCGGTCTGAGATGGATGGCCATTCCTCGTTGCCTGATAGAATGTTTTCCTGGACAGAATAACCTTCCTCATCCTCTTGATTATGTTCAAATATGAAAAAACAAAGAGCTATCTTGCATAAAAGGAACAAAAACTATCAATTGCTATTATTGATTAGTGATCAGTGTCATGCGCAACGATGTTTACCATGACAAAGATTTTTTAAAATAATTTCTATGACACAAACGAGGTGATAGGGTCCAATAAATCAATAATTAACTATGTACTTACTTCAAATCAGGATGGGTCGCCTGTCTGATTCGGATGGTGTATGTGGTTGCCTGGTTCAAAGCGTTCCTCGACAGAAAGACCTTTCTCGGCCCCTTGATTACGTTCACATATGTTCGAAAACGTTTTAAATGAAAACAAATAGCTATCATGCATAAACAAAACAAAAACTACATTGGTAATCGCCATTATTGATCAGTTTGTTTATTGTTCCAATGGGAGTGACCCCTATGACGGCTCATCATTCCTAGGTTACGATAATAATGTTTCACTCGGGCGAGTCTGTAACATGGGGCCATTTGTTATTCAAGTGTGGTGGAAACAAAGGAAGACTTGGATTATTTAACGCGTAATGGTGACCGGTTTTGTCCAACTCTACCAGGCGGACTGTATTGGCCATAGGAATACAAACTCTTTTCCATTCTCTTCGTCAGAATGCCGGTATCAAAGCTAAAGTCAGTCATATGTTTCTAATGATTTCTTTTCTGGATAATTATAAAAATGTAGCCTACGCTATTCACTTCGGTTGGCAAGTTTTTTTAGGAGTTTGTTTGGCTGGTTACGACTACAAACTATGTACGCATTGCTTTGTTGGAGTTGCCTGGATATTAGGTAGGTTTGGATGCAACTCAGCATTCTTTGTCCTCCAAACAACGAGTTGAGTTTTTACCAAAAAGTTATATTTTGGTTTCATCTGACCATATGACATTCTCCCAATCCTCTTCTGGATCATCCATATGCTCTCCAGCAAACCTCAGATGGGCCTGGACATGTACTGGCATAAGCAGGGGGACACGTCTGGCACTGCAGGATTTGAGTCCCTGGTGGCGTAGTGTGTTACTGATGGTAGCCTTTGTTACTTTGGTCCCAGCTCTCTGCAGGTCATTCAGTAGGTCCCCCCGTGTGGTTCTGGGATTTGGTCTTGGCCATTGTGAAGTTTGGAGTGTGTCTGTTTGAGGTTGTGGAGGTTGTCTTTTATACTGATAACAAGTTCAAACAGGTGCCAATAATACAGGTAAGGATTGGAGGACAGAGGAGCCTCTTAAAGAAGAAGTTACAGGTCTATGAGAGCCAGAAATCTTGCTTGTTTGTAGGTGACCAAATACTTATTTTACTGAGGAATTTACCATTAAATTCATAAAAAATCCTACAATGTGATTCCCTGGATTTATTTTCTCATTTTGTCTCTCATAGTTGAAGTGTACCTATGATGAAAATTACAGGCCTCTCTCATCTTTTAAGTGGGAGAACTTGCACAATTGGTGGCTGACTAAATACTTTTTTGCCCCACTGTATGTGCAATAGTCAGCCGTATGATTCTAGCAAAATGTTTTATGGAAATGTGCGCCTCTCCCCTAGCCTCTCCAGCGATGATTACCATAGGAACACAGAGGGAACGCTTCACGAAGCTACATATAATATAAAAAATCTACGATTTCATAGACAATAGTATTTTTCGAACATTTATGCTAATTCATGCTAATGAGCTAAATCAGTGTATCTGCGGATTGAGACCTGGATAGCCTGATATTGTATGACCTGTATGATCTTTTGCCACGAATACAGCAAGCCTCTGCTCACTACAGTATCAGAAGAAAACAGCAAGCCTCTGCTCACTCTCACAATAACAAACTACTGGTTCACATGTTGAAGGTTGGCGCGAGAACCAAAAGCAGCAACTCCAACGTGCGACCCCGAAATGTCTAACACGAAGCAGACATAACCCGACCGAAACGCGCTGTTCTTTTCAATAATGTCGCAAAATTAGGCTACATTATAAAAAAATATTAAACATCTGGATTTTAATATAGGTCCCCTGTTCAGAGCTCATCACAGGCAAAGCAAAGTACACATTATGAATAATTCCATAAATACAAAAACCTCACTGGCAAAAACCTTCCATATCTACATTATGGGAAGTCTGAAATAAAACAGTTTATGGTTATATTGTGACTGTTTCTGGTGGATTTTCAAAGTCAGCATGCATGCATGTGTTTTGGGCCAGGATAGACAAATTCGTTGGCTACAACATACAGTAGTTACGTTATGGTAAGCCTTGACAAAAACTGTATACGGTTATATTGCGACTGTTTCTGGCATGGAAAAGTTCATCTTCAGTCTCACTAGCAATTGCTCAAATCTTATGAATATTCTTAAAAACTGTTGTGGCAATTTCTTAATGAATGTACATTGGAGACATGTTTGTTTATCAATTGCCTGATATGTAACACTGGTCTTTGGTTGTGACACATCTGCATAATGTCAGAGGATCATTAGGAACTCTGAATAAGGGTATCTGTCCTTTTTTTCTTAGGAAATGTTGGAGAGGGGGATCTGATATTTGCCTAGGGGGCATCATTATAGCGTAACTCATTAATCTGCACATCAGTATAACCCAACAGGGCATCTATTGTTCGTCCAGATGCTGCAAGTCCTCTTCAAGAGTTCAAAAGGTTACTCATATGGGGGAGGACAGCCCGCCCTTTGGGTAAAACCAGTTTGACATAAGACAGCTGGGTAGCATCATACCACACCCCTTTTAACTGTAATAAATACTGACTGTATTTTCCTTCAGAGGCTCCACAAAAGATTTTTCTGTAAGCGTTTGACGTGTCTCTCTATTTGCAAATAAACTGCTAATTGTGCCAAGAGAAATGTGTCTCTGTACTTACTCCTTTAAGAGTTTCTATCATTGGAATTTTCATCACAAATATAGTAGATACTGGTAAGCCTATTACTGGCGAATATGCTGTTAAAACAGCTAGTGGCAAAAGCCATAGAGTTCATAGACGCTATGATGAAGTAAATTTAATAAGATATGTTAGTCAGTTTAATACTATACTCAATGGTGTCTAGCGACTGCGGAAACATTTAACTCCATGGCGTAGTGGTTAAAGACAGTGCCTCACGTGAAAGACCTACGTTTGAATCTATTGAGAGCAATGACATTTGTTAATTTCATTTGTGGGCCGCAATAAGACTACGTACAGTATTGCAACTGATTCTGGTACATTGCACAATTCTCTCGAATTTTCACTTGATGAAAAAGTTATCCTCAAATGTATTGATAGTTATAGAATCAATTACATTCACAAATGAAAGACAAAAGTATTTTGTTATGCCATGAAAGAAAAAGATATGTTCTTATGCCATGAAATTAAATAGCATTGACAAACTGGCTAGCAATTGCTCAATTCTTGACTATTCCAGTAAGATAGTAGATACTGGTAAAGCCTAAGTCTGGCTAATACGCTGTTAAAACTGCCAGTTAATAGAAGACGGACTATTATAGAAGAACTAACTTGAGATCCTTCCATCTAATTCCGAATATTGAGCTCAAGGTGTTCTCTTTTCTATGTACATAAATGATGCCTTCTATAGGACCATTGAAGACGTAGCACAAAGTGTCGTTATGACCGAAATAGGTACGTTGAAAAAAGAAAGTCTGAAAAGGTTTGTCTTTTTTATGTCTTTTTTTGGATTTAAGATTTTGGGCATGCTTTGTGGGGAATTAGTTCATTATCATATCTCATGAACACTGCATACTTAATTTGTTTATTCTGCAAAGGGCAGATAGATATCCAGGTCAATTATATACACTGAATTGCAACCCTGTCTCCAAAAAAAGTTGGAACGCTGCATAAAATGTAAATTAAAACAGAATGCAATGATGTGCCAATCATTTAAACCCTATATTCAATAGAAATAAGTACAAAGACAACATATTGAACGTTGAAAATGAAAAGGTTTATTGTTTCTTGGAAAATACATGCTCACTTTGATTTTGATGCAAGCAGCACCTTTCAAAAACAATGGGACAGAGGCAACAAAAGACTGGAAAAGTTGTGTAATGCTAAAAAACTAAACCTGGTAGAATATCACACAACTAGGTCAATTGGCAACAGGTCTGTAACATGATTGTGAATTCAAAGATCATTCCAAAGAGGAGGGTGAGCAAATAGAGCAACAACTTAAGAATGAGGTCCTCAACATACAATTGCAAAGAGTTTGGGGATCTCATCATCTATGGTACATAAAATCATTAAAGATTCAGAAAATCTGGAGAAATCTCTGGACATGGCCGAAAACCAATATTGGATGTTCGTGATCTTCGGGCCCTCAGGCGGCACTGCATGACATGATTCTGTAGTGGACATCACCGCATGGGCTCAGGGACACTTCTGAAAACCATTGTTGCTGCAGGTTTTGGAGCAACATATACTGCCATCTAAATGACATATTTTTCAAGAAAGGCCTTGCTTATTTCAGCACGACAATACCAAACCACATTCTGCACATATTACAGCAGCATGGCTCCATTGTATAAGAGCCTGTGTGCTAAACTAGCCTGCCTACAGTCCGGACCTGTCACCCATTGAAAACATTTGGCACATTATGGAGCAAAGAATATAACAAAGGAGATCCCAAAGTGTTGAGCAGCTGAAATTCCATATCAAGCAAGAATGGGAATACATTCCTCTTTTAGAACTACAGCAATTGGTCTCCTCAGTTCCCAAATGCTTGTGGAGTATTGAAAAAAGAAGAGGTGATGCAGCACTGCGGAATTCATGCCCCTCTCCAAAATTGTGTCCCCCAAAAGTTGCTGGCATCAAGTTTTAAATGAGCAGGTATTTTTCAAAAAACAATAACATTTATCAGTTTCAACATTTGAGATGTTGTCTTGTTTTTCGATCTTCAATTAAATATAAAGAGAAATTATTTGCACATCATTGCATTCTGTTTTTATTAGCATTTTACGCAGTGTTGCAACTGTTTTGGTACACTCAGGATTTTTTGACCCAGCGTTATGAGATCCATACGATGTTGCTTGTTCAATTGCTGTGCTGAGTTAAATTTTAACGTTCATGCACATGCTAGGCTGGTTTAGCTCTAATCAGCTGACCATACAGATATAGGGATTTAGTGAAAAGTGTCAGAAGACAGTTTGTCTAGCTAAGGAATAAAAACAAACCATAATTGTTTTAAAAGTAGCCCAATACATTTTGGCTTCTTGGCAAACTGTACAGATTAAATAAACTTCCAAGAAAAAAAATACAATTTTACCTCTATTCGCTCACCTTGCAGCTTATGGTCGTATTGAGGATCTTTGACTGGGAAAAATTATTTAAACCAATTTAGAGCAAACTATTTCAAATGCATCAAGTAGTTTGCAACAAGCTTCATTTAAATACTGGCAGAGCTAAATGGTGTCTGCATACAAAGTGCATACTGCATACTGAATACAATTATTGTCCTTCTCTATCTGTTCTCTATCTGGAGTATGAAGATATTCATTAGAGGTCTATTATGTCCATAATACCATACATCTGTAAAATTATGTATACATTGATAGGATTATGTACTCATCTGCAAAAAAATCACTAGATATTGCTGTCATTCTTTTTGCTCACTAAGTGTTCAAAAAACTATAAGGAACCCCCTATGGTTTGGATGAGATGGTGATCACCAGGTCACAACAATCTTTGAGCATGTGTCATTTTTTGTACGTGTTTAATTGACTCGATACAACTTAAAATTTCCAGCAAAACATCCCACTGTTCTTCAGTTATTTTACAGCTGTATAGGACAAGAGGTGTTATCAGCTGATAGAAGTGTGCTGTCTGGAAGAGAAGTGTAACTGTATGGCTGCTCAGTGTAAGATGGTGTGTCATTACCGCAGGGTCTGAATGCCTCAGTACAACCAGATCAAGGCGGGGCCGGACAAACTAATTGCTGTCCAGTCAAGGTAATGTATAGTTAAGGCCAGATAAATCCTGGTCCATATTGAATAAATGTGTAACAGTAACGAACATAAAGGTTTGGTCCAAATCAATGCTAGTCCATACGGTCTAAATATGGACCAATCATGGAAGTCTATAATTTGGATCAGATCAAGGTTGGTCAGGAAAGACCAAATATGTACATATTTTCTTGGGCTAATTAAGACCAGACCAGGATGGCTTGATACTAATTAGAGACCAAGCCATTGCCCGTGTATGTCTTTGTTCAGCATCTCTATTTCAGCATCTCATAGTTTAATTTAGGCTAATGCAGAGATTTTTCGCTTTTGCTTCCATACAAATTTTTTGTGGTTACTATTATAAGGCTAAGGGAATGTTTTCAAAAAGCAAAACACTTGATTGTGTTCACATACATGTATAAAAAAAATTACCAAAAAATGCAACAAAAACAAATTTCCAGCCGGAGCTAAAGATACGTGCTTGAAGCGTGCGCACATTTTGCTTTGTTTGCAATTACAGAATTATGGAACTATTTGTTTCTGTAGCATGTAAATGGCATGGAAATAATCTCGATCAGCAGCTTTACATCCGGGGGTTTGAACGTATCCTGTGATATCAAAACAATTTGAACTTCTCAAATCTATAAAATCTGGGTCATTAGCAGATTGTCAAACCATTGCTCCCACCTTGTTCCTTGAGGCGGATGATCTCTGTGTCTGAACCAAAACTATTCCAGGCTGTGCAGTTGTAGATGGTCTGGAAATCTGCAGGGACAATGTTACTCATGGTCAGAGTAGAGATTACTCCTTCCTCTGTGCTGACTGTCTCCACCGTGTAACGACCTGAAGTCCCTGACTCCAGCACTGTCTCCTTCCATGACCAGGCCTGTAAGGGGTAAGTTAAACAAGGGGAGATCTTTCCATGAGTCATCTGTAGTACTCTTATAATTGACAATAACTAATTATACACAAAAATAATATCATGGAAGAAACATTTCTTTCACATGAATGACATTACAGTGCCAGTAGCACTTTAGACTACCCCCATCAAATCAACTATATATTAATTATGCAGAATGCAAATGCTCAGCATCAACCCACAAAACACATTAGTAGACAGAGTATAACAATTATTTATTTATTAAAAGAAAAAAAACACCCACACATAGTACAAGAGATTAATTTGATTAGGTTGTTTACCTAAGGGCTTTACATATCTTTTAATTTGGTCTTTCCTAACCACCGAGCAAAAAGCATGCAGAAAAAAGCTTGCCATTCTTTCAGCACCTTCAATACAAAAAATTATATTTAGGAATGCTGGTATTATCATCCTACTGTTTTATTCTTAGTTGTAATGCATGGTTTGTTAATATTCTAATAAATCAACTGTTGTCAGGGATCCATTGCTGCATTGCATCCCATAAACGATTTGCTGCTGTGGCCGGCAAAGAAAATCAAATATTTAGATATTGAAGAAAGTGGTGTTGGTTTTACATACGATGCGATCTGGAGGTGGAGTGCTCTGGATGAAGCACTTGATCTGGCCCTTCTCCCCGTGTAGAGCCTGCTGTGTCTGGGTACTGGAGATGGTGGGTGGGCCTGTGGAGAGGGCACAGAGAACATCATAACATCAGCCATGAAGGTCGATCACAAACCCTCGCATTAACATAATAAACCATTACTAGATTCATGCGGTTGAAGTCAGTGTCATGTAACAAAGGTTTAATAAAGTTACGCCGCAATCAATTAAGAGGTAGAACTCAAACTGCATTTTCTCAAAATATCTCCTACTTCAAATTTCTAACCAACTTGACTAGGAATACAGGCACTAGACAACAATTCTGACAGATGATTGCATTGGGGTTCAAAGCGAACCTTTTGTCTAACCTCAACAAAATCGCTTATTAGAACAGTATGAACAGCTTTCATATTGGCCTAGCCCTCTTTCTGAAATCATGAAATCCAATAGGTTATTTTCTCCAACTAAGATATGGGTCACGATGGCATTACACATTGAGAGTAATAATGACTACAAAGATAGAGATAGAGAGAACATCAGATATAACAGATAGAAGAAAAAACATCAGATATAACATGTCTCCTGTGTTTCGGCACATTTGTTTTCGCTTACCAGAGTGGTGCAACGCAGTGATATCATAGATAGGAGAACACGCTGTTGTTCAACAACAGAGAAAATATAAACTAACTTCAACGGATACTAACACCATGTAAACAAAGGAACATTACGTACTGGGGGAACAACTTCAATTATTAAGGTAAGCTTACCACCAGCTCCCCTCTATCCCATTCCCTGGCATCTTTCTGTTGATACACAACTGCAGTTTATTACTTGTCTCTTATTAAAAATAAATTAGGCAGATGGTGTCTTAGTATGCCACTGGTTGAATGAGACTGGGTGGTATAGTAGGTTATGACTGCTGTGGAAAGATTGCTGCAAACTAACAGCACTGCATTGAGCACTATGACTTAACATCACTGTCTATGTGGTGAAGAGGCACTTTTGCTCAAAGTGAGAATGTGTTTTCAGTCAACTGGCAAAACAACAACAAATTAGTAGGGACATTATATAATAAGCAACTATGAAAAAAATATGGATAACCAGAATAACATTTATTTATTTATTTTTTACATCCATTAAAATGAGGCCTATACCAACCCGCTGCCATCTGGACCATATTCAACTAAACTACTTAAATAGCTACTTCCTCTGCTTGGGCCACTTATGTTGAACATAATATACTACCCCAATATCCTTAGGGTGTGTCCCAAACTTCTTAAACGTGGCAATAATAAAGCCTCTTCAAAGAAAAAAGCATAAAAAGTATCGGTCAAACCTATAGTTCCTCTCAGAAATGTATTTCCTGTCAAATCACTGCCTAAAGACCACTAATATTTCTGAAACACTACAATCCAGTTTTAGACCCCACCAGGGCCGTGCAAAGATATTTCTGGGGCATGGGCAAAAATGACAAAAAAAATCTCCTTAGACACATGCAGGCAGCAGATTGCACATGGGGCACAATGTAATCGCAGAATTTCAAAACAAACAGCTGGAGACAGGGCATTCTCCTATAGATCTCCAGTATAGTGGACCGGTCTACCGATTCATATCAGATTGTGCATATTCAGTGACCTTAAAGCTAAAGACTCATCTCTTCAGTAGGATTGATAATTCAGTGTAGTCTGGGGTTTCCTTTAGCCCAAATCAGCCAGGGGGGCTCACCTCCTGGCTACAACGCCATTCCCAACACAGGGTCTCCAGCCCTGTCAACACACCACCCCACTGTCTCAATCCCTAGTTCTGACAATGCAATAGTTTACGTGCTAGGGGACAAGGGTCAATCAGAATTCTATGGTTTATGCTTGAAGGAATACTCCATGCATTTCCCTTGTGTCTTTGAATCATAGAACCTAGGATTACTAGGACAACCCGGCTGACCTGGATTCAGTAAGTCTGAAACGAACTACACATAACAGCTTAATGATACTTCAGGACTATTTGTTATTGAACTCAAGCGAAACTTAAACAGCTAGGCATGCACATTAATAAAGGAAATGGGTGTCAACATTTTGTGCGATTTGCTTACTCAGTTTCCGTTTCATGTCATTTTAAGTTTAGTTTTAGGATCTGATCAAATTCAGCGCCAAACATAAACGAATATACATAAAATCTGACAATGACACAGTGGTTGTTCGCGTTACAACGGGCCTTTACACTTTTCCTTCCAATATTGATACTGTGAAATATTCTGAATGGGTGTGATTAAAGAAAAGTGAGAAACATTTTCACATCCAATTTCTCTAAAGTTGATTATACAAGTGTATCACCAGTTGAAACCCTATTATGAAATATAAAAAGTCAATTTCAATTGTTTAAACTTTTGTGAAATTAAACAATTGTTTAAAGCCTAAAGGTGGTGAGTCACATGAGGTATTGAAAGACTAACCATGTTACAAGTATAGACCAGCTGTACAAAGTTGAAAAATACATAGTCAATTGCTATAACTAAAGACGACTGGACATCAATATGTAACCACACCTACATCCGGGTTATAGTGCATTACAGCATTGATAACTGGAAACTTTATTCACAGGCTCAGACATGAAGGCACTATGTTGAAACATGCACCAAATATTTCATGCAAGTAGCAAAGCAGTGGAACATTGAATCAAATTTGCTTTGTGTGTGTGTGTGTGTGTTTATGTGTGTGTGTTAGAGAGAGATGGCGAGAGTACGTGTTCAAACTTAAAAAACATGGTCAGAAGTAAAATTCTGATACAGATAAGTTTTGTGTTTTCATTTTGGATATTTACTTTACAATAAAACACAGCAAATGTCGAATAATGCATTGATTTTAAATTCTAAGTGTATTCATTGTAACTTACTACAGAATATTGACTAAATGATTTAATTGTTTAGGCGATCAGTGTATATTAATCTATGTATGGGGTTGCGGTGGGTAGTGTTTGGCTAGGATGTGTTCCTTAGGTAAATACGCTCAGATCAATTCCTCATGAAATGCCCAAGGCAAGTTCTGGTGACTCTGGAGAATCTACATTGTGGATCAGGGCAGCAAATGAGGAATATAATTAGATGGCTTTATCTCCCTACCTCAGACTGCCGGGGTGGGGTGACTCCTCCAGATAGGGGAAGGAGTTTGTGTGTGTGTGTGTGTGTGTGTGTGTGTGTGTGTGCTCAGATTGTATAATACAGAGAGGGAGTAGGTGGGTGGTGCAAGTGGCAAAACCACACTGTTCTCACTGACAGTGAACACAGTATGGTACAATTTAATTTTTTTCAAAGAGGTAAGGAAGCAATTGAGTGGGCTGCCTCTGAATATTATTCTGTTTCATCGATTAGTCATCACCTTGTCACAAGAGCCTACATGAAGACTGGCTGTTCATTTCCACACAGAGTATAGTCTGAGCTTTGAGAAGATTAGGAATTTTGTGCATTTTCTTGCAGCAATTCTTAAAACACCTCTGTTGTAATAACAGTTGCAATCCATTACAATATTTATTGTATCCATTTTAATGGCATTTCTTTACCCATTTATTACATTAAGCTGCAACTTTTCAGTTAGAGAATAAATTCAGTGTTAACTGATTGGGCTTAAAAAGGCTAGGGGGGTTTTAACAGGAGCTTAAATACTTTACTTCAAGTGTAGTGTCATAACATTGTCATAAGTCTGTCATAACCATGTCATAAGGTGTCAAGTCTGCAGACTTAACATGTCATATCCTGTCATAGCCTGGTCACAACACATACATTTTGAAATATTATTACATATATTGCATTTTTAACAACGCATGTCTATCAAAACTTAACAAACCATTCTGTAACACCAATCTTCTTATAAACAGTATTTTTATATCACATTTCATTATAAATGCTATATATCAATATAATTAAGCATGAAATTCAGATATTTACAGATTGATACTTCCCCAATGCATCATTTCTCATGACTAGGATGCCAGCAGTAGATTTCAGGAGCAAGACTTGACATCATCTTTGTGACTACTGACCAACATAAGGGCATGTACAGCTAGGTGATAGGCCTATTTGGTTTTAATGATTATGGTCATGATGCATATTTTGCCTCATAATCAACAAAACACTTAACACTTAATTTAAAATATAAATATATACTTTCAATTAAAAAAATACAGTTATAGTACATAATCTCATTTCCATAATATAATTAACATTGTTATATAATTATATGATTTTATATTATGTAGGCTTTCCTTTTTTATGTGAAATTAGGATGTATGCCTTGCAGCAAACATTTGATTATTTTGTTAGCTGGTGCAAGGAAATTGCATAGAGTTAATACATAGACCATGCAAATGTAAGAATGGCTGCAATTAAACTGTATTTAATTTAATCAAATAACTTTATAGGTAAATTAAAAGATAACATGGAGAAAATTCTTTGACATTTGCAGAATGGATCTAAGAAGAAAAACAGCGTGAGGAAATATCTGTACCTTAGGCAAGTCCATGGTGATAACATGTTGTGTTTCTGCATAGCCTCTGTGAAATGAATGGTGATGAGTACAGAGAAGAATGGGGTGTCACTGCATTAAACCAACCAGACAGGACCCTGCCATTCACTGTAGGGGCCAATGGCCATCCACTGTAGGGGCCAATGGCCATTCACTGTAGGGGCCAATGGCCATCCACTGTAGGGGCCAATGGCCATTCACTGTAGGGGCCAATGGCCATCCACTGTAGGCGCCAATGGACATTCACCTGGTTTTACATGTTTATTCTTTATCAGTTGTGATTTAATAACTTTCAGCAGTGAGAAAGACTGAAGTTTGTGGAAGTTCCTCTGTTTTCAGATTTATACAAACAGCCACTTTACACACGTATTTGGTTCACCAATTATTTATTTATCTGCAAAATGTAGGTGCAAAATACAAAGAGTACTGTAAACTAGCTGCAATCTAGAAAGTATTTCTGAACATTCAGATATGGCAGTAACATTGAAGGGTAAACTAGCAGCAATTTGTAGAATTATTATTTAATATTATAGATACAGTGTAATATGCTTGTGAATGGTGGCATAGCACACTTCAACTAGCAAGAAGATAAAGCAATAACATACATAACATAGTTTCTTCCGCCTGAGACTTGAGGAATGCAAACTCTGGCCTCCTAATTGCTCTTTACATGGCTCTCCTCAACCTGACTCTTTCCTCAGAATAGCAGCTGCATATTGGCGCTGCTGCAGGACTGCCCAGTTAGCATCATCCATGTCCCTCAGCGAATCACAGAAGTCTGTTTCTTCTTTTCTTTCCTAAGAAGAAAAATAACACAAACACCACAATAAATTAACAATACAAACACAGCCAGCATAGCCTACAGGAGTTTTGAAAAATATATTGTACCGAGTAATCATTTGATCAACCTGTCAATGTTTTGTGATTATTAGAGACATACAAATATTACCTAGCATATCATTAATGATCATTTCTGAAATTTGACGCCTATAATCGTCCGCATTACTATTTTGTTCAGTAACGTTTTATTTCCTCTTTATTCGTGTTTCAAATGCCTGATCAGTTTCACTTACGTGTTTACTAGAAAGTTTTAACTACATTTTATGCCTTCTGGTGATGAAGGAAAAAAGACAGATCACTGATAGTATCCTACACGATGATGTCTGGTCTGTCGCGCAAGTCGAATTTTACGAATTGCAACATACATTTCCATACATATTGTTTTTAAGCATTTAGCCCCCATACATCACTATAAAAAAGGGGGGTTGGCGATAATAGGAGGACGTTAGCTAGGTTAACATCATAACCTGGTAGCTGACGTTGGCTTTTTCTAGAGGAAAAATAGCATGACTAACACTAACATGACTAGTATAGAAATCTAACATCATGACTTTCCAGACATAACGTTATAGAATTCAATATGAATCATATGAAACATTATATTTACCTCAAACCAACTGGTAATCCAGTTTCTTTGTCTTCCATCATGGCTTCCAAAAACGCAGCAGCTGAATCAATTGTTGCCGCAGCGCCAGAGAAGGCCGGCCTGTAAGGCAGCAACACATTTAGACAATCAAACCACTTGCTCTGCCGGTCAGAGCCACTTCTGTTATTGTGATCCTCGATCCTTATGTAATGTTGTTTTCATTCCCGACGCTGTTTTCCAGGGTGAAAAATGTTCAGCTCCTTAACTTGCAGGGTATTTCCGCGAACACCTTATTATTGCAGATTGCAGTTTCCAATTCCAGCTGTATTTGGTCCTCAGCATGAACGCAGTAAGGCCTGGACTTTGTCTGTTGTTTGATTTCTTCTCCATAAAAAAATATTCTGTTTGCAAGCACATTTTACTACGCTCAGGATGGCTGCAGACATTTAAAAATGGTGGTTGAAAACTTACGCGAGTAAACTCTATTACTACTCGACCAATCAGAAATGTTCAGCACTGCAAGCCCCTCCCCAAAAGTTCTGGTACTCTAGGGAAGTCCTACTTCCTGAGCAGGGACTGTTTTGGGGGTAAAATGTAGTTCCTGGTTCTAGTCCCTGGTTCCTGCAGTGGAAACGCATACCTAGTTCCTGGGTATAGTTCCTGTAGTGGAAACACTGCTTATGCGTGTATTTATGTATGCGTGTTGGCATATGTATAGACACTAGCATTCAATTAAAGGTTGGAGTGCCGTCCACAGGGTATGGCATGGCATTGCAAAATGGAGTGATAGTCTTCCTTATTCAAGATCGCTTTTACCCTGTACAAATCTCCCACTTTACCACCACTCATGTTGCATCCACCATTCTTGATATATCTCAGTTCCCCTCCAGCATCTTTTCATTTGTTTTGCATCTCATGAATGTTCTTTGTGATCCAAACACCTCAAACTTGGATTTGTTTGTCAATAGCATTTTTCAGTTCTTACTGTCTTGTGTCTGTGTTACTTTGCCCATCATAATCGTTTCTTTTAATTGGCCAGTCTTTGCAACTCTGTGTAGAAGGCCAGCATTCCGTGGTCACCTCTTCATTGTTGATGTTGGTGTTTTGCATGAACTAATTATTGAAGCTGTCAGTTTGTTTCTCAAACTTGACACTAACATATTTATTGTCTTGCTCAGTTGAGCACTTGGACCTCCGACTCTTTCTATTCTGGTTAGAGCAAGTTTGCCCTGTTTGGTGAAGGGAGTAGTACACACCATTCTAAGAGCTCTTCAGTCTCTCAGAACAAGGACTGACTGACAAGTTTCAGAATAAAGTTATTTGTTTCTGACAATCATATTTCGAAAACAGGGGCATTACTAAGTGACCCCTAACTTGTGAAGGGTAGTTATATATGTCTATGTGTATATGAATATACAGCTATGGAATAAATTAAGAGCCCATTACACATTTTTCTTTCGTTTCCAAAAAAGTTGAAAAGGAAAGTTTTGAGTAAGGAACAGAAGTGTTCAATTTGCAGTGGTCTCTTAGGTTCACAGTTAAAAGGTTTATTTTGTCATTTGCAATTACAAGTTATGGCAATGAAATGCTTGGTTTTCCTACTTCCGACCTACATCCGACAGTGCAGTGATAAGTTAAAAAGTTACAGTAAGTAAACACCATCAATCAATGATAACACTATACAAAAATACACATCAATAATAATATCTCTACAACTGCACAACTGTAGTGCCATGTAAAAGTTACAGTTGTGCATGATATAACTGGCAGAAGAGCATGATATAAAGGTGTGCATGGGACTATGGATGGAAGGGAAAAGGGGTTCCCGAATTAAGCAGCCTTACGGCCTGAGGTTAGAAACTGTCCCACAGTTTGTTTTGGACGGAATACTCCTGTACCTTCTGCCTGACGGCAGCTTGGTAAACATAACTCCTCCTATACGGATCTGTGTAGAGATCGTCCAGAGAAGGCAGATAAGACCTTGTGTTGACTTCTGCTTCTGATTGACACAGCCGATCAGGATACTCGATAGTGTATCAGTTGAAGCTGGTGAGTATCCTGCAGTCCATGCCAAATTTCTATAATCAGCGTAGGAAGAAGAGCCTTTTCCTGTCCTTCTTCACCAAGATGTTAGTGATGAGACCAGGTCAAGTCATCGCTGATGTTGACACCAAGGAACTGGATGTTGTGAACTCTCTCTACTGCAGACCCATTGATGTGTATGGGGGCGTAGTCTCCCCGCCGCTGCTTCCTGTGATCAGCAATCATCTTCTTCATTTTGCTGATATTGAGCTGGAGGTTGTTTTCTGACACCACAAAGTCAGTGACCATACCTCGTCTTTATAGGATGACTCGTCGTTGTCAGAGATCAGGCCTATGATGGTGGTGTTGTCAGCATATTAATGATGGTGTTGGAGAAGTGAGTTGCCAGGTAGTCGTGGGCGATGAGAGAGTACAGGACCACACAGCCCTGGGGCCGGGGCAGTGGGTGGCGCCGCTGGCTCGGGCGGCGGCCATTGTTCAGGTTACAAATATTAAGCATAAAGGGACATATATTCCAACTAATTGTCTTTCTTTCTACAACAAACAGATGCATTGTACAGTATAAATAACAACCACAATACACAATAGCATTACTGAAAACAAATGTAATCTCAGACTGAGTGGGGATGTTAAATTAGAGTGAGAAATATGAATCCATTACTGTTTTTCACATAATCTGCCCCAATTCAGCTGTAACTACTTGGTTATAATTAAAATACACAATCCACATTATGCAATCATTACCTAAATAACCAAACTTCCATCCTCTCAACTCCTACGGAATCAATCACCATTACGGAACATTCCATTATGTTTAATGTGATATTTCATCAGAAAACAAATATTTGAATATTTTCCTATTGGTGCATTGATATTTCAAAAATCGATTTTTTATCTGATTTTGAAGCACAGATTTTGAAGCACTTACTACACAGTAAGTACTAACAAAATTCACCTGATGCCACATTTTGGATCATATCAATTATGTTGGAACAATTACCTATACATTTTTAAGATAATTTCCTTTTGACAAGCAAATTTTCTACTTTTGAGGTTACTTGGCAAAACAACCACACTAACACACATTTACCAGTAGAAATAGTAAAGAATTTGTGCTTTCTACCTTTGCATTTGTTCATCAATCACACTAGGAAGCTGGCCACAGATCTAAATAGTTTTTCCACAGGTGTCAAGAATCTGGTAGAATTGGTGGAAGGACACAGGCGCAGAGATGGTATGGAGGTAGTTATCCATTGTTTTAATTGAAGGATGAACAAAGTAACAAACATACAAACATAAACCAGACACTGACCGGGTGACACGTATAGCCTACGGCTAACAACCAAAATAAACCACACCACTGTGGTAAAACACTCAACATA